>LATX02000176.1:600000-838359 GCA_001466705.2 Moniliophthora roreri
CTGGTCTTCTCGCGGGTGAAGGTCTCGGTGGTGTCTTCAACGCACTACTCGCAGTTATTGGTGTCGACGGTGGCAGTGAGTACCGGTCTTCCGACATTTTCTACTTACCATGTCGCTCAACGTGTCTTTTTTTTTTTTTTTTTTTTTTTTTTGCAGAGTTTGGAACGGCAATAGGTTGCCCGCTAAATGAATACTGTGGTTGATTGTAGTACTATTACTGCTATGTCTTGTTGCACTATTGTAAGGCCGGATGGAGATGTCATTGTATTTGTTCTTTCATGAGTAATGCCAGGGTCTTTTTTACGAGGAATGCAAACGGATCATGCTGTACTGCGGGCTAGCGATGCCAGGACAGGGGTGAGTTTTGATTCTGGAGGACTCGGTGATGCGGCGGGCTCATGCTATTATGACCCGTAGAGGTCGCGTGAACCGTAGCTTCTGGCCCTGCAGTCAATAGTATGGACATCTATGACAGGTGTAATCCTTATAAGTCGGCCCCAAAGACACGGACTTCTCGGGATCGTGGATCCTCAGGGCGGCCCTTGACTAAAGATGTCAATTTGGCATTTAGATTTTTTCTGAGTGCTGCGACCGACTATGCTCCAAGTAGTCATCCACCAGCGTCAGGAACCATGACTTGGGATGCACGGTCATACGGTCGCGGTCCCAATGCGATATCCGCTGTTTATGAAGGTGACTGATTGACAGGCCCAAGCTTGATAGAACGAGACCAGAAAAGGAAGTTCGGGAATCGGTTGCAGCACGTGCCACAAAAATCACCAACACCACAACCACAATTGCATACCAAAACCGACAGCTCCATATGCAACGATAACGGTACGCTCTATCTTCATTCTTGGCATTCAATACCGCTCCTTAAAACCTCATTCCAGGTCAATGCAGTTGCAGGGTCTTTAAACTTGACAAGTGTGTTTTCTGACATGAATGTCAAGTAGCCTATTCAACCGCTTGTGGAAGGTCAGACAGCCCTAGAACATCAAAGTTCCGACAATATGGGGACACATGAACTCGGGGGTTCCTTCAAGAGGTTGTCGCAAGCCGATGCTCTTGGCAAACTAGACTGTAGGGCCCGTGCTAAAAAAAATCTTACGTTCATGGACATGATCTTGTCGTCTCAAGACATCCAGATATCATTTCGGCCATCAATTCATAGTGTCTGGATGGCGCGGATAGTCCCAAAGTAGACTGTTCCTGCAAACCGGGAGTCATCGCCACGATAAAGGAAGCTCCAGACGGAACATCTTTTTGTGCATGTGCACAGGAACATCATGGCGATATCAACCCCTTTCCCTTTCTGAATGAGACTGGTGGTACATATGGCGGCGAAAAGTCGGGATCTTCAAGGGTTCTCTCTTCTCTGATCCCCAGCTTGTTTGCTCATACTCGCTGTGGAAAGACGATGGCCTCTGTCACTCAGGATACAATCGTACCGACGGTGCCCAAAGAGGGAAACGGGAACTCCTCCCGAACCTCTTCGTTCCGGGACGAAAAGAGAGAAGTTCCAGTTGCTGAGGAGGAAGAGGTTTTAGATTACTTTGACGACCACGACGTGTGAGTTCTATATATCTCCTGTAATTGTGGTGCACTCATCGTTTGCGTCTGCTCCAGAACAAAACCATTTCCCATTGACCCTGACGCCCCCGAGGAGACACATCAACTCACTGTCAGGTATTACTATCCTTTGTCATTATCACTGCAGTCGCTCACAGGGATTTTCCAGAGCCGTCGTTGTTGGCGGCGCTCTCGGAGCGCTCGGTAAGCTTCTCCGACCCGGTTCCATAGTTCTGCTATTAGTCTCATGTTTTCTTCAGTTGGGGCATCTAACGTGTACCTTGGGCTAAAGACCGGTTTCACATTTGGTCCTCAGCTCTTCGGTGTGAGTCCTAAACGTCGGCGAAAGAAAATCCTGCTCATGTATCATGGCTCAGGCACTCTTTGGATATGCCATCATCAAAGCAATGTCCAAAGCGTTGCCCGAATCCGGGCTACTAGGAAAGCTCTTTGGAGGTCCCTTCGGACCCAAGGAAAATTGTACTGTACAAACGTTCGTGATCCTTTTATTTGACTCTATTGGCACAATCTGACCCTATAAACACCAGCGCTGCAACAGGTTGGACATGATTTTTTGCGTTTCAAAATATGGACTGAATTTGCGTAGCTGCTGGCGGTATGAGTGGTCTTTTTGTCAGCGCGTTCCCCGCAATGTATGTCAAGTATTCCGACTTTTTGCGGATCGGCGGATCGAAACTCAAACTTTGCAGGTATCGACTGGGATTACTTTCTCCCTTACCGCAACAAGACGTCGGACTTCTCATCGCTATGTGAGTGCTACCATCCTTGGATATTACCTTCGCTCACGCCATTTATAGCACTGTTTGCACAGGTTTCTTCGGCATTTTCTTCGTCATTCCGTTGCGACGATACTATATTGTGCACCAGAAGCTTACCTTCCCAACTCCCGCTGCGACAGTAAATACCGATCTCTGTTCCGATGAATGAAATCTTTTGACCGTGGTATTGCTTCAGGCCTACACGATTCGTTCTCTGCATAGAGGGAAGGAAGGTGCCATAATCGCAAAGAAGAAGAGTCTTGCGTTGTTGTATACATTCATCGCCTGTTTCATCTTCAAAGTTGTCTCCAGCTATGCGCCCGGAATCGTACGTGTCCCAGTATCTGACCATGATCGCTTATACTGATGGTATGCTTAGATTTATGACTGGCACATTGGCTGGACCCTGTATCGTCTTGGATTTACCAGCATCATTGCGATGGAGAATTATGGCTGGTTCATTGAAAGTCTGTCTGTCTCCTTTGCTGTGTTACGAGATAAAGCACTGATCCACACTCTTCAGTCACGCCTGCATTCTTCGGCGCGGGAATGCTCAGTGGGTTGAACGCCAGCTGGAGCTTCATGGGAGGTGCAGTTCTGGCCTACGGCATAAGTACGTACAGTTTCTTCCCTGTGGACTCCTTCTGAAGCGTGTTTCCAGTCGCACCAGCATTAGTCAAGAACGGCTTAGCAGTCGGAAAGCCAGCTTCGGACGAGTTCCCGCTTGTTAGCTACGGTTCTCTCGGCTTCAGCAAGGATGTTTCGGAATACATCAATAGCCCCTCGCCCCGCTACTGGTTGCTCTGGCCAGGAGTACTCATGATGTTGTTCTACTCATTTGCAGACATCTTCCTTAGCCTCCTCCCAATGATGCGCAGTGAGTTTCAGTTGCCTCCATACTGCGAACTAGATCACCGACCCGTTACATAGCCTGGAGACTCGGTACCGATATCATACAAGGTGTCAAGAGCATGTTCAAGAAGAGGACTGAGGTCGACCCTGAAGATGAAGATCAGACACCCATGGAGGACAGAGTTCCCTTCGCTTGGTGGTCCATTGGTCTTGTCCTTGTCACTATCTTCTGTTGTGCTATCCTCGCCACCCTTTTCCCGCTCAATGTCGGCGAAGCTCTACTTTCCCTGATAATGGGTTTCATCTTTTCTTTCATTGCAGTACAGTCCAGTGGTGCCACTGACATCAATCCAACTGGCACTGTCGCAAAGGCATCTCAACTCGTTTTTGGAGGTATCGCCAAGGGAAAATCTATAGATGTCAATCCCGCTCGTATGTTCAACCTGACAGCTGGAGCAATTGCATCTGGCGCTGCTGGCCAGTCGACAGACATGACCGGAGACTTGAAGACCGGTTATCTACTCAGGGCCAAACCCCGGGTTCAATTCCTTGCCCAGTTGGCAGGATCAGTCGTGGCCGTTTTCCTTAGCGTCGGTCTGTTCATCTTGTTTACGAAGGCGTCGCCCTGCATCATGTCAGTATCTCTTTGGCTCTCCATGCGATGTACGACTGACTTTTTCCGCCTTATAGCGCATCGGAATCGGATTGTATGTACCCTCATTGGATCACTACCTTCAATAACTCATCATTTGTGTAGCGACTTGCACGTACGGTGCTCCTGCTGTAGCTGCCTGGACCGCTGTTGCTGTCGCTGTTACCTCGCCTACACTTCCTATCTCGAAGTCATCCGGGTATACCGCAATCGCGCTCGGTTTGTTCAGTGTGCTAAGCGTCTGTATAAAACACTTCTTCGTCCCAAAGAAGTACTGGGTATACGTTCCTAACTGGGTATGTAACTCTACAGCACAAGAAATTCTATGCACCTCAACGCCAACTTTCAACAGAACGCTGTTGGTCTCGCCTTCGTTGTCCCTCAAGTTTACTACCCCATTGCCATGTGAGTGATTATTCGGCAATCTTAACAACCACGTTTAACGTGATTCTTACAGGGCTGCCGGCTCCGTATTCAACTACTTCTGGCAGAAGCGCAACCCCAAGAGTTATGATCTCTACATGTTTGCCATCTCTGTGAGGAGCCCAGCTCATACGATCGTACCTAATCTGACATTTCACACTACCCAGGCCGGACTTCTCGCTGGTGAAGGTATGGGTGGTGTATTCAATGCACTCCTCGCAGTCGCTGGTGTGGACGGTGGCAGTAAGTCGGAAGCTATGTTATTATCGGTTGCTCGTACTAACTTGGCATTTGTAGATTATGGAACTGCTATCGGCTGCCCAGGCTTCGAGTTTTGTGGTTAATGTCCCCTTTCTACGACATTTTTAAATGTATTCCCGGTATTACGTGGGTCATTGTGTGATGTATAAAACATTGTATAATGGAATGATTTTCTTAGTTGTACGCCATCTAAAGGGTCAAGTATGACAGAATGCATGTTTTGGGGTGCTCGCCGATTACTTCCACAAAGGTAGGATACGATCACGATTCGCAGCACAGGAATGATTCATATCTCTGCCCACGATGATACATTCCTTGTCAGGTTTCAAATGATGGTACAACGACGAGAACTACGCCACTAGGTTCTGGTATAAAGGTCAGAGAAGAATAATCATGCTACTGCAACTTCAAGTTGATATACAATGTCTAACCTCCCCCAGTCCTCCAATGCTCCTGGTGCCGACTTTGAAGTGCGCCAAACCATGCCCACAGATGATGCCCACCCCGATCCAACCAAATCCCTCCTGTTGTCCCCTGCACGTCAGCGTCTCATCGACAACGTCATTGCACTGTACTCGTGCCAGCCGACACGGGAACGGGTCTCTCGCTACACACCAGACTGCATTTATGATGACCAGTTTGTCTACGCAAACGATAGGTACAAGATGGCTGGACAGTGGTTTGCATTGCCCATGCTGTTCAAGGAGAGCAAGAACGAGGGGTACGAGATTATCAAGAATGACCGGGAGTTGATACAGTTCAAGAATGAGCAGGTAGGCACCCGTTTGTCTTTCCTCGCTGCGTTTGGAGACCTGAAGCTTTTGCCAGAGCTGGACGTTTCCAACAGGAATCAAAACAGCCACCATAAACGCCATCGTTTCACTCTCCCTCGACCCAGCTACCGCCGACTCGGATTTCCCACAAATCAAGTATCACAAAGATCAGGCGAACAACAAGGATTACTCGCATAAGGGTTTGGGATTCTACTTGAAAAAATGGCAAGCAGATCATGTTTTAGATTGTATGGATAAGAATGAGGACGTCCAGTACTTCAAGGGAGGAATACCATGAGCCTGTGAAGAGATATCAGAATGGCGTCGATGCACCGGAGACGCCAGAGCTGACGAAGTAGCAATCTCTTCTGAACTTGCATTAGACACATTGGCATTATGAGCATATGAACACGCCGGGGATCTCATGGAGAGTACTACAGTGACTGCACAGTGGATCGACTGCTCTAAACGTTTCTTTGATCAACGTCCACGACTGTGCCTACAATGACCGAGAGCGTTGACAGGCATGCGGCGAGTTCATGCCTATGTTTTGATCGGTTTCGTTATCCTGAACAGATTCTACGCGTGCGATAAGCGAAACGAAAACATCGCGAAGACGCGGTATTCCTTACCCTCGAACCATGTATCACCGACAACTCCACGACCTGGAGGCCCCCTGAGATGGAGTTGTTGTACAGAAACCGTAAGTTCGCACCAAGCGTGAACGACTCGAAGCCTGGATGTAAATGAAGGACGCCCAAAAAATGGTATCATATCCTCCGAAATGTCTTAGTCCCAAAGAGTCAAAGGACTAAGATGTTTGGTAGCCTGGAGCTGTGGTCCGAAGGTAGGGAATTGGCCGAAGTGAAGAAGTAGACGCTGTTGGCACCGTGTCACCATTCCGGTCGGGACATCTTCACGATTGATATCGATGGGGGGCAGTTTCGGGCATCCATATGATACAATGCAGAGTACGCTCGGATTCACGTGTCGTCATGAGTGCGAATCTCGTTCCCAGCCTATATACCATAGACTATATGGTCATCGCCATGCGACTCAACCTTCGGTCAATATGGTGTAAACGGTACCAGGTAAAGATGATGTCGCATGTTCATCTACCCATTACTGGTTCTGTGAGGGGGGTGGCTTCGAGATGTATAAGAGAGGAGACGACAGGCTGAGAATGAGCAGGCTGAGAATGAGTGTCCGACTTCGTTTGGTAAGATGTTGAGGCTGGGATGCGTTGAAATTTGCTGCCGTATATTGTGCAATAGCCATGATGGGAATTGTTGTGGTGGTCCTGAAAAGCAATCAAGGCGACGGACGGTAGGACCAACGGCACCCATGTACTTATGAACTCACCGTACGAGGAAAGTTCCGGGACAACTATCGAATGGTGCCATACCACAATCTATAGAGGCTCTACGGATATGAGTCTTGAGGGTTCGACTAGCGTGAGTGAGACCAAAAGAACTCGTGCGGTGATTTGGGTGTACAGAACGCAGCCTGAACTGTAATAATACGTCCCCGAGTACTAAGAATGACAATTCAGGCGGAGTATTGAATGTTGCTTTGCGACGCGTTTGATGGAAGCGGTTGGAAGGCAAGACGCGGCGACGGCCTTTCACTCGATGACAACCATCACGGTCGGTTGATGTGCTCGGGTTGATACATTGCTCGTATCATATATATGAGTCGCTTTGAGGAGACCACATTCAAACGTTGTGTGATTCCGAATCACCTTTTTGAACCCAAGCAGCAATCGTGTATTGGCATATTATAGTTCATATGAATACGGACATATATGACATAGCTTATAAGGATACAATTATACGGTATTGGGGTATCATCAGGTTCGACCGTACATGTCTTGGAGCTCAAGAGTCATTCTCAAGAAATCCTCATCAGCAATTCTCCGGGCAGGCCCAATGATGGTGTCATTAGCACCAATTAAACAGGGGGCAGCATAAAACTCGAAAGCAATATCCTCCAAACCCACACCGCGGTTTTTCAGGGAAAACCGTCCTTCAAATAGACCGTGGGTATTACGCTTCATAAAGAAGTGACCGTGAGGACCATGCATCCCAATAACCCCAATATTGGCCTCCAACGCGGGCGTACTCGTCAGTTGATCAAACGGCAGCACTCGGGTGTTCGATAGATCCATTAAATAGCTAGGGACAAAGTCAGATTTGCCGTGGACGGCAAAGTGTCCAATGTCGGTGAGGACTTGGAAGTTGAACATGTAAACATGAGCATTATTGAAGACATCGAAGAACGGGGATACAATGCCAGGATCGAAGAAAGGACCGCATTGGAATCGTTCGGTGCTTTTGGGGATGTAGCATTGAACGCCTGCATATATTCCGTCGGTCTTCGACAAGTACTCGTGAATTTCAGCGCTGACTAAAATTCTGTAGTTCCCGGCAAAGCTATCCTGAATGACGCAGGTTTTGGCAGAAGCGGAAATCTCGAAAGGCCGGATCCACGACATTCTCGATCCATCGTCAGCAGAGTTGGGGAGTGGCGAAGGCTGGGGGGATGAGGTTGGTGTACCCCCAAAGGAAAATGGGGAGGTGGGAAGCACCGGGGTTGGTTCGCGCAAAGGCGCAGGAATTCCTTTCGGAGAATACAACGAACGGCGCGGTTGTAGTGGAGAACCGGGCGCTGGACTCAGACGCGACGTGAGACGGGGGGTGGACATTGACACGAATGTACCATGGTCGGAAGGTGCAAGTGAAGGTGAAGGTGAAGGAGTCAACTCAGGTAGCGGACCTCCAAAAGGAGAGCATGGAGGGGCATAAGACTCGTGCACTGTTTCCAGGCTTTGCCGTCTGTCTCTTGCATCCTGTCCGTCTCAACTGTAAGAACATCATTAAACTGTAACGCAAATAGCCTTACGAGTTCCTCAGGCACGAAAGTCCCTGTTTTCCTGACCCTGCCATCCTCGGTCGACGAGGCTCTGCATGAAAGTGTCTGTTTCCGGAGGTTTGCTGAAGTGGACCTTGTCATAGGAGGCATCGTGAAAATATTAGTTGGTTGCGTTGTGCGTTAAGTGTCTGGGAGAAGAGAAGCGTTGGTGAGGTTCCTAAGTTCGTTGCAGACCTATTTATGCCAATCTATGGCTCTGTGGACTGTGGCTGGATGATCTGTGATGTTGGAAATAGTGGCATAGTGGTGGCCAATGGAGGTGTATCCCATTATGTAGGGTTGCGACGATCCATTGCTCCATGGTTCTAGAAATGAGGAGAGATCCCTTATGCCAGTAGGCTTTATCTATTCCGAACCAACAGAGGCGGCCAACTTGTTGTTGGATAGTGGCCCTGATGGCCTCAGCCGATTTGTCAACCACGGCCCCCTGGCACCAGCCGATGAGGAAAGCTTCAGCCAAGTGGCTGCGGGTGTTAGCTTTTTCGGTTGTGAAGATGTTTCGGTGCGCCTCGATTACATCGAGTACACAGTAACCATCCTCCTCCAATGAAGTCGTTCTCTTTTCCCACCTGGACTAACCAACTCTTTGATCCAGAGTGACACGAATGTAGCCCAGCTATACAGGGCCGTCTACCGACCAATCACACTGATAGTAGACAACGTGACGCGTACGTGTACGGCTTT
This sequence comes from Moniliophthora roreri, assembly GCA_001466705.2. Taxonomy (NCBI): domain Eukaryota; kingdom Fungi; phylum Basidiomycota; class Agaricomycetes; order Agaricales; family Marasmiaceae; genus Moniliophthora; species Moniliophthora roreri. The sequence continues at coordinate 608,928 of LATX02000176.1, forward strand.
CCGTTTACCTTGAGTAGTCTACGAATGAGATAGGCGCACTTTGCAGGAAAGGACACGCTACTACGGCGCTGATAACACCACCAACGCCATATTCCGCCCACTTCCCTTCGTTTGGTCGAATAGAGGTATGAGAGCGACAGTCCATTTCGCGTTGCCCACGTCCTCTCCACCACTCGCACCGCTGTTCGTATTCGCATCTCCGGATACCGACGCCGAAGAACCCAAACACCCAACAATCCAATCCACTCGATCCCTCAGAATCACGCTCTCAATCACTGGTCCTAATTGACACCGCAAGAGATGCAGTGTTTCGAGCTGGGTTGCGCGGTGGGTGTCGTATGCCGTCTGAGTATCATTTCCGTGTTCTGAGGAAGAAGTATCCGAACGACCCAAAGGAACACCCAACTTCTCTCCAGCAGCTCTAACGAACGTCTCCCAACTAACATACGCAGACGCAGGCAACTTGCCTATTCTATGGTGCATCGGTGAGTTGCCTAGTTCATCTGCGAGTGCGTCTGCGCCCCATGCATTGGGGTTGGTAGGCGACGCGATGGTAAGAATTTGGGTATGGAGATTTTGACGTGCTGGTGGACGTGACGTCGCGTTTTGTGTCTCTGCATAAGATTCGGAAGGTGCGATGAAGCCTCTCGTGTGGAGTGTAGTTGGTGGAAGGAGAGGACCAAGTAAAGCGCGCCAAACGACTTTTTTGGTGCTCAGCTCGTGTTTCCTCTTCTCATCCGGCGTAAGGGGTGTATTGGAGACTTGGGCAGCGAGATGGTACGCTGAGGGTGGGAGTGGATTGGGTAGTAAGGCCTCCGCTAGATGTCTTGGGTTCGGCGAAGATAAGGGGAAGTCAGTTGGACGTAGGAGGTTGTAGCAGCATGGGATTGTTATTACGCTGGATGGGTACCAGTTCCGGCTTGGTGCTTTGGTGGTAGAGGTGAATGCACGTAGAGCATCTATGGAGAGCGATCCACATGCGTGTAATGCGACGAGCATCACCGGTACCTCTCCTTCTCCTTCCCCGTCGCCTCGTATCCAATCATCGATAGCCCCAATAAGCGACTCGGGTGTGATATGAAGGGTTCGATGTGTTACTTGCGCGTCGTAGATATTCGTTGTCGTCGCCGTCGTCGTGTTTCTACTGGAAGGAGAAACTTGGGAGTAAGAATTGGCATTCTCCGTTAAATGCCCATCACTATCCAACGCTAAAATCTTCTTCGCGGGTAATACACGCGTAAGAAAACCTTGGCCAGCACCAATGTCAACGATATAGGGTGTCTTCAGGCCGGTTTGGTGGAGAGAGTGGATGTAGGATGATAGACGGGTGATTTCGTGCAGCTTTTTTGCGGGTATGCCTTTTAGGTTTTGGTTCGGCGAGGAGAGAGGAACAGGCGTCCGATCGAGAGACTGAGCTCGGATATGCTGGATAAGTTTATCGGGGACATTGGGAGGAAGTTGGTTGAGCTGGAAAGAAGTTGCTTGGTTTGGGTGAGTGTGTAGGAGGAGAGAGATTAGCGATTCAAGGGACATGACTGTGTGGGAAATGTTATCAATGCTACTGCTGATATACACAGAGTAAGTTACCATCCAATATGTACCATTACATTGATGTCGCTGGCGTATTTTACTCGTCGCCTATATCACTTTCACTCTCGGAAGTCACCCCATCTCCATCATCTTCTGCCTCCCTTTAACTCTTCCATTCCCGCCGGCGTGCAGAAACAACCCTGCAATACGGCTGATGGCAGCCCGTCCGTCTCGCTTAATTCTGAGATCTTCTTGCTCCATTTGGGCTGCTTCCTGTCGGAAAGAGGAGATCTGCAGTTCAGCTGCCAAGATCGGGTCGTGTTTAGGCTGTAGGACAACTTGTAGCATATATAGAAGTAAGGTCCCCATTCTGCAACCCTGATGAACGATCGCCACATTTCCACGTCAGTAATGGAAAAGTCGGACGTCACGATTTTTTCGAGCCGGGCTACGAGGAGACAAAGCATCAAATTAATGATCTGCTCTGGTCGCAGCCCAGCATCATCGTTATTAGGGTGTACTTCAAGGGTCGTGAAGAACAGCATGGTATCTAGCCACCGACACAAAGAAGGCTCGGATAAATGCTGTAGATTTTCCTTGCCAAAACCACTACCGATGTACAAAACCTTTCATGAATCCAATCGCGACGAACATGTTCACGTAGTTCGTGTACGGCTCCGTGAAGACGGTTCGATTCCCTGAGCTGTATTAGCATATCTCCTGCGAGCTTCCATTGGTAGTTCAACTCGTCTGCATAGCCTGTCCAATTATACCGTTCGTATCTTGCACGTGCCTGGTCGTGTTCGACTGCGAGACGCGATTGCATCGTTCGAATGCATTCCGGAAGGATTTACTATAGGATATGTACAGCTAAACGTGTCTCCTGATACCACCACTGTAGCTCCAGAACGAGACTTTCCACAATGATCAGTACCTCGGCATGAAAAGGACCAGGTCTGAACTCGATCCTCGATATTTCCAGTTGGTTGGTCAGCGGCTTGGGGTCGACTGGATCATTTTGTGTCTTTTCCACCAGGGAAAGCATGATGAGGTTCCACCCGACGTTGAGGCCGTCATACTGCTTCCCACTGAATAGGCGAGTTCTGAGAGTGCTTGCATGCTGCACGATCTCACAGAACGGCAGGCTACGGAAGAATGTATCAATCGTCTTCACGATTGGTTTGCCGAGAGTGATGTGTAGAGCTCTTGTATATGGGATAACCTTTAGCTCGCAGGAAAACACTGGGAACTCGCCACCATCGTCTCTGACGGAGAAAGCGAGCGGAGGACGCGAGTCCAAGAAGAGCACGGTGATGTAGAGATGTTTCTCCTGCAATTGAACCAAAACATTGTAGAACAGTGTAACGATATTATTAGAGTCCAGTCCATTCTGTCGCTGTAGCCAAAAAGTCCGATTCGTTCTGAACCATGAACGACTCCGACTGTGTATCATCTTCTAGCCCCAACTGTTTGCCACCGAACGGCGAAAATATGAGAGGGAATGAAGGGTCCATTTCTTTCAGCTCGAGTGACACCTCCAAGCCCGTTTTCTCATCCCGACCTGGATTGGAACCCCACAAACATATACGGAGGATTGAAAGTGCCGTCTCCAAACCAAACCAGACGTATGGCCCACCATTAACATTGGTCTGGCTGACCAAGCTGAAACGACTAACGTAGCCGGTTACAATCATTCTCATCTCAATGGCCATGACGAGCTGATAGAGGACTAGAAACGGGTCGATTTCTAGTAGTGTCGTGAGCTCTTGTTTCTCCGTAGGCGATAGCGTGAGCCTGGGGATAACGGGCTGCTCTTTATCCGCAACGTTTCCCTAGGAATGACAGAATAGTGAAATTTCTGGTAGCCCGGTACGTTCGCGGATACGCTTCTCTAGGCATTCGATAGGTTGACTAGGAATGACGTCTTCGCGATCCTGTTGATGATCCATTTGAATCCTCATCCATGCGAGGCTGAGTTTCGTGATACGATGTATTCGAAGTTGCAGTGCTAGCTGTATTGCTACCACACAGAGAAAAGAGCCGAAAGACCGAAGGAGGGGAATAGCCATGATAATGGACGATTCCAGTGGTCATTCATGAGATAGAGATAGGGGATTGTGCTGAATAGTGCACTCAGAAGAGTCGAAAGAATGAGTGCGATGTTCCATGGGAAATATGTCTGAAACGGTTTTGCCAACCAACTTGTCGTAACATAGTATAGAGGAGAGACTCACTCTGATGGCACCGATCCAAGTTTCATCCACTGCATTGTTGGGACCACTGTCACTCTTCCATCCAGACCAATCTAAACCCTTGACCAACTTTGGCTCAATATGCTGCTCATCCAAAAGCTGACGTAGTGCAGCCTCCGCACCGTAGAGCCCGGTATCCTGCGCAATTGTCACCATAGACGATACTGAACCAGGAGTGGCAAACCCCGCATCGTCCAACCAATGACTACCATCGAAAGGGTACGTGATGGTAGCTAACAAAGCCGCGGAAACTGCTTTCACGATGCCCAGACTACCAAAGATTGAAAGCGGCGTAGAGGAACCCTTTTTGAAGAGCAGAACTGACGTGTCGCTCGCATTGTTCCGTGCCGAGAAGAGGAAGAAGTGCTGCGACGTCTTGAATACCAGCTGATAATGTATCGCCGAAGTTTGGAGATTGGTTTGACATGGGTCTGTCAATGCATGGATCCTGAGCGGCAACTCCGAAGGAGTCGAAGGTAGACCCATACCTAGTGTGGGGGCAGAAACGTTGACGGGAGCCTGTGTGGGCATCTTAGTTGATAAAGAGGTATTTTCTGCGTTGGCATTTGACAGAATATCATCCTCTTCATGGTATGTATTCGATTCCAGGTTTCATCTGTCTTAAATGAGAAATAATATGCCCAGCTGGAGTAAGGATTAGAGACCCTGCTGCCCGTTTCGCATCACCAACTGTGCTTTCCTGATGAATACGTAGGGTTGCAGAGAAAGAATGAGCGCGAACCTGAGTAATAAGCCTAGTGCTGTTTGCGGTGTGACTCTAGATAGAGCGCTGGTGAGGAGTGTGGCCAGAAACGTCCCGAAGTTGTAGTTGTATGAGCATGATGGATTGCATAACAGCAATTTCTAGACGAAGAAAGCGCATTACGTCTCTAGGAATCAGGTTACTGAGGGAACGATGTATGACGTTCACAAGACAACTCTTTCTGCGAAACCCATATCCGGACCATCTTACTCCTCATCAAACAAGGCAAATTTTCTGGTACATGTCTTTTTCATTTGATTCGCATGCATATAGCAAGCATACATCTTTTAGTAAACAACCCGACCTGATCGTGTCTCTGAAGCCACTAGCCTATGGTCATAATTTCGACGTCCTGGAAGTGATAGTAATATTGGCAGCGGAGGTCCGTCGTAGGGCATGTTCCTAGCCTGACGACCTAGGCGTAATTGATAGGCCCTGCATCCGTCGAATCGTTTACTCTGCAAGGACAAACATTTTTATTAGTACTGAATCGGAAAAGAGGCTGCACGCGACACGTACTGGAACGAGCTCTCATCTTTCTACGCTTGCGCCTAAGCCTGCGAGAACGCTTCTTCTTCCACTTCTCTCTCATCTGTAACTCATGATCAGCGATGGCAAATGACGACAACGACGACGGACACGTACGGCTTAATTACGATGGAAGAGGTTGTGTGGAGGGCTTGTGTGGGGACGCCGGGGTGGCTTATGTCCGTGACTGAGTGCACGTGAAACTTTACAGTTTCAAGAATAAGGTTTGCGGGAATAGCCGAAGATACTCGATGCGGTCACCCAGGAATCAGGATGGCAACCGTCAACACTCCGTCGACGCTTTCAACTTCAAACTGAATCATTCAAGTTTCGACATGACTAGATCAACGACTCACAGGCTGATATGTGCCCTGCACAGTGTGACAACTTTCAATACCCCTGATCTGTGTGGTATCTGACTGGCCTGCCTCAGATGCATAAACCCAGGGGAACCTCAGAGAGGCCGAGAATCCTGAGTCTCAAGATTCTCAGCCTCTCAAATCAGAACTATGACTATTCTTTGAAAGCTATGTTGCTCCTTGGTGTGTCAAAATTGAAGCTGCACATTGCATGCTATGCTATTTTCTGGAGTGCTCTCACTTGTTCTCATCATGTTGTACTAAAGTTGTGACAGAAGAAAAGGACTAGTCTCTCTACCCCTAGTCCTGCTGACAGCTTCATACAAATAAATCTTTGACTGGAAATGGGAACAAATTGCTTTTGGTCTTTTGAGAATTGGAATTTCCAGCATTCCTTCACACCATGTAAATTATTATTTCTTATTTCAGCATTTGTCAATTTCTTGATTCTTTGAATAGGCAAGAGCATCATATTTCAAATATACCAATAGACCTGAAGCAGAGTAAGTTGTTTGTCATCTCAAAGCAAGAAGTTGGAATTCTACCAGATACCTGCAGATCCTCTGCAGTTCTGTCTACCCCATCACTATTTGTCATGGAACACAATTTAAATTTCAAACTCAATCCATGTAAGACTTTCCATCCAATCACATTCATCATAGAATTGGCAATTATGCCTTCCTTATAGAAGCTCTGTAGAAAATCATTTGTTGTTTCAAATCAGATCTATCACACAATTTCAACAAGCTTTGGAAGGTCAGCATTGCTATTTGTCATTCTTTGAGGTAGATGTAATTCCTACTGGCAATTTCAGGTTGCTGTATTTTTCATTTCATTGCTAAAGCAGTAAAGGATGTCAGACTTGACCAAAACTAACTTCTGAAATTTCAACATCTCTGAATTTGTATATCATCTTTTGTTCAATGGCAAGCATTGTATCATGTCCAGTAAGTACTTAAATGATAGTGACTTTGTTCCTTTTGCTTCCCAACACAGTTGCTTTAGAATCCTTCACAATGCCATCTTACCTTAGTATAACAGCCAGAGACATTCTGAACCAATCTGACCAACTTCAGGATGTGCTACTTTTCCCAATCAGATGGCCTTCCATCAGTCAGCTATTTTTATTTTTCCATGGACACAAAACACTTTCTTGGCACAGCAATGGACCTTGATGGTCTAGCACTGTAGCAGTCCTAGCAACTGTAAAGAATGCTCCTGGTCAACCAATTGATAAGTATGAGGTATATATAGGATACATGTCCACAGATTTCAGGCTAATGACAATGAATGATCAGATACCATTTGTAAAATTGTTAGCCAGGATTGAACTTGGTCTATTTGCCAAATATGAAAATGACAAAGAACTTGCAGTAGCACTGCAAAATGCTTCTATACTGTTTAGATGGCCAGCTTAGCATTCAGTGGCAGTAGAATTGTATGATGCATTGAGTTTTAGAAATGTTCTGAGTAACAAGCAAAGTCATTGATAGTACATGTGCTGACCCATAACTTTGATTAGGTGCCTAGGACTATTTGGGTGCAGCACAATGACCATGCAACTCTGTATGTGACAGTTACAGAGCACACCAAGGTATGAATCACTCTGCCTTGTGCTGTACTTGTCTAGTTAACTTGGTTTTCACAAGATCTACTTGAACAATCACCTTGTCAATCCAATAATGATAACAAATGGCAGCTTCATCCTGGCTGAATGTCAGCTACACAAGGTGTAGAATGTTGAAGTAGCTGGGAACTTGTTCAATTATGTGGGTGTCATGGTTGTGTTATACCAAATGAAGTGGGCTCAATGATTTGCAGTCTCTGATCATGGAGATTATTAAGGCTACTATTTGACCCCCATCATGCTTTATAATCTAATTCAAACTGCAATGTGACAGAACTGTATTGGGTACCAGGCATTGTCTCTATTGTCTCTATGCCTGCATTAGTGGGAGTCTAGTGGAATTGAGAGATAGCTCTATGGCTATAACAGCTTCCTTACATGTGATATGTGTGTACTATTGATATTGTGATAAATATGTTTTCTCTTATGCAGGATTTTTTGCCCTGAGAATTGCAATTTGACTACCAGCACAAGCTAAGTGCTCAACTGCAGTACTAGAGTGGGCACAAAAAGAGGAACCCAGAAGGACTGTTTTACTATTTAGAACAATTGCAGTAAGTTCCCATAGCCTTCCAGTCAAGATTCTGCTTGAGATATACTGATCCAGTTGTCAGCTGGTGAATCTTTAAGTAGTGGTAATGGTCAGAAGAAAAAACCTGTCACTTGTGGCAATATGGCCCCTCCGTTGTTGGGTACCATCCACCTGCTTCAGGCATTTGACTTTGTAGTCCTACATAGTAAGTAGAACTTGTTACCAAATCTTTGCCTGTCTAACAAGTACAATATTGTAAGATGCTCACTGTCAAGCCTTGCTCCAATCAATTATGAATGCATGGACCCTGTGTCTTCTGTGGTTCTTTGAATTTCACCAATTGATAAATCATGAAAGACAGCTTAACACAGTACTGTTAGCCTGGACTACTTATTCTTTCTATGTATTCTGAATTCCTTCTCCATTACACCATAGCTATAGCTCATAAAATAAACTGCAACCACTTTGGTTCCCACCCAATGTAGCTGATTAGCTGCAAAAACTGCTCTTTTTGAGTGCACTCTGGTTGCTCCTAAATCAACTCCCTCCCCAGTCACACCTTTCAACCTCTGCCTGAGTCCCTCAAAATTCCTCCCCAGAGCTTTGTCATCATTGCTACAGGTACCTTCAGATTGTCATTTATGTAGAAGGAAAAATTAGGTGCATCTCATATCTTTTGACATTTTCTCTATCACTAAATATATGTGTCTACTAGATCTTGACACTTATTATTATTAATTGTCCCTATGCTTTGCTTCTCAATGTTCATTGTGGCTCTTATATCCTACAATGACTAGCATAAATGGAAATTTTTCATCTGGCTCTAAAACTACCTAAACCAAAATATTAACAACCAACAATTTGCCTTCTCACTTTGTCAGTTATTGTTGCAGCATACCATTCTTTAAATATGTGTTCAATCTGCCTTTGTTGCCTTTCTGCATGTTCATTATGGACTGGTGCCCTTGGAGTAGCTTTTGGCCTCATATCACATGCCTCATGGACTGTGAACACTCAAAGCCCAGGAATATGCAAATCCAGATATAAGGGATGTGTTTAATTGGACATTGCTTTAACAATGTAGGAATAACAAACATCACACAAAATGACAAATTGGTGCATCCAGTTACATGAGAAATTAATGACCAAAACTCACCTGTGCCTGGTATTAGGTAGATAGAACCCTAGTCAAACTGGTAATGATTAGTTTTGAAAGATGTAACCTTTGTGAGATTAGTACTTACCAGTTTTGGGGGGATATAAGTAGTTTAGTGGTGGTTATAACCACCCATCACCAGTTCACTATCACATGAGTGTAGACTCCTGCAATCAGTTGTATATACTTGGCTCAATTTTGAACTCTGCCTTTTCTCTCTTTCTTTTGTACCACCACCATCTCCTCTTGCCATAGTTCTTTGCCTCTTGTCACTGTCTTTTGCCCCCACCATTGTTGCTGTCCTCTCACTGTCATTGTCACCCTCTTGCCATCCCCTCACTGTTATTGTCTCCATCATTGTCTCCCTCTCACTCTCTAGTTGTTGTCACCATCTCCCTGCCACTGTTGTTGTTACCATCTCCCTCTAGCTGTCACCATCATCTCTTGTAGTTGCTGTTGTCTTTCTCTTCCCCTCACTACATCTCTGCTCATTATTATCATTCCCCTCTTGTTATCATTATTGCAGTAGCAGGTGAGTCCTGGGTGGATGACAGACTATTATGGTATGTTTTTCTTTTCTTTTTCACCACAATTTATACTAACTGTCTGCCATTCTAGAATTGATCAACTCCAATTCAACAGTGTCTTTAAGATGTACTGGCAAGCCATGTCTGTATCAGTGTCTATAAATGCTGAACCACTCCAATACAGAGACAGCATATATCTTGATTACATCAACACTCAGTTGCTAGTGAGTCTTGAGATTCCTTTGAGCATACATAAACTGATTTTGCTTGAGACAGCACTTGAGATGTTACTTGGGCAGCAATGTCAACAGACCAACATGTTGAGAATAGTGTAAGTTTTTAAAGTCAAGTTCAAGTTTGCTCAAGAGCTTCTTGAGGTTCAGAGTTCCTTTGATCATTGCCAGACACAAGTTTATAGATTTAACTAGGTCAAGCTGAAGAGCTACAATCTAGTACCAGGTGCTTAAATATGTACACCCAATAGCTACATAATGTTCAATATGTAAGCAGTAGTATTGGCTAAATATAAGTAATAGTCCAACACAGTCAGCATATAGATATATACATGAGGGGAAATGTTGTTACAAGTGTGAGATGAAGAAGAGGGCTGGAAATGTGTATAAGTCTGATAGAACAAGAAGCATGAAGAGATGAAGAAGGGNCCCTGGAGATTGGTCCTGAGTGACTCCAGAGAGATAGAGATCTGATAATGAACTTGTGTTGTAAGAGACAAGAGTAACACCTTGAGTGTGTTGTAGCACTTTTCTAAGAGACACTTTACACCAAGAAGGAGCCTTGGGCACTTGAAGTGTGGTCTGTGTTGGGTATCCGGTTGTGACACACTTAGAGTCTTAGCAAGGGGTGTGCCTGTGCTGAGCTCTTCATAGAAATTGGTCTAGGACCTTTTCCAGTATGCTGAGTACTGTAGTAGTCTTAAAGAAGTCTTGAACTCCATAGGGTCAGACTATATTGGCTATCAAGTCTTTGTATGGGACTGTAGCTCTTGTGTTTGTGCTTTGTGCACCATGTTCTTTGTGTTTTGTGTGTATGTTGTGAAATAAACCCATTTTAAAACCCATATATACTCCTTTGGAGGTGAACACTACAAAGTAGAACACTTCAATAAGAGAGAATCAACCTAACTAAGAGTTTTGTTGGCATTCTAAGTGCAGCAACTCCGATCACATCAATCCACACTTGCACAACAACTTGAGATAGAACTTTTGGAGGTTATCTTTTGGGTAGTTTTCCATTAGTCTTATCATAGACAAATTACTGCTACTGTAGGTCTCTTGCACCAAAAGGCAAGCTCCTCTGGACATGTAAGTTCCTTGCCTCTCCTCATATCCTATCACAGAAAATATGCTAAAACTGTTCATAAGAGTCAAATTAGAGCAGAAATATGCTATCCAGGACATACAAAAAGGGAGATGTTCCAAAAAAGGCTTGACAAGCAAGGTTGGAGTGAGGTATCAACTCAAACCAGATACAGCAGTTGGTGACTTGAGCATAAGGAGCAGGTAATGCATGAATGTAAGGGCAACATGTAAGTGATTTATTTCATGGAGTTTGGACTGCTTTCAAGCTGTATGGGAGGTACCCTTTTGCCCTTTCAGCCCTTGAAGCTTGACCTGCAGAAAGGCCGGAAATGCCAAAAATGCCGAAAAATGCCGAAAGGCAAATTGTCGGTCTACCGATGACTCAATCACGCTTTTTAACGCGTTTGTCTTCCTGCTCATCCACAAATCATTCAAACCAACAAACTGGTGTGATTTCACTGACAAATCCTGCTTTGGAATCAGATCTCTTGTCTTTGAAAACTCGATACGCAAAAGGGATGGCTTCTTTGGCCAGATTGATGCAACTTGCGGCTGCAGATTTGTAAACTCGTTGGGTTACTCAAGGTCTGTTCCCGCATCCGCACCTGCAAAGTCATCCCACTTAAAGTTTCTGCTTTATATCCACAGTGAGACAATATTTCTGAGCATAGGGCCAGTATGGAGTGAAAATTTTCCTTACGGGGGAGGATGTCTGATGCGTTGACAAACGGGGTGCCTTGAGTCTGTTAGTGAGCGGAGATACATATCAGACTCTGGAATCAGTTGGGAAGAGGATTACTTTTGGGAAAGGAAAAAGTAAGCAGAAAACATGGTATACTCCGTTTAAATAATCAAAAGTATTTACACGACTGACTGCACTTCATAGCACAGTTATCTCCATACCACCTCAGGCTCACATCTAATCAGAAAAGAATCGAGCGAGACGGAATACTGGATTGAAACATTGGAAGCACGACGACAATGACAGCAAGGTTCTCCTGGCGATAACCCAACCTGGCAAGTCCTATGTTCCTCTTCCTCAGAGAGTGTATTTACTTTTTATGGCGAGATGACGCGACTCATTCTCATTTTTAGAGATCTTGTCAGCTGTCGTTGTCGAATCAACGGCCGTCAAGGAAATATCGCGCCATAAATCCAAACGAGAGAACATGGTGATTCCCGTCATCGAAATTCCTGCTCAACCATCAAAACAGGACGCCCAATCTGTTGAAGACGAGGAAGATTTGAGAAAATGACTGTTTGAATGGGTCAGTACGGCCAGATTAGGTTTGCAGAGGCGAGTCGATTCACTGGTGAATGCATGAAGGCCCAGAACCTGATTCAACTTCATAGTTTGCTAGCAAATGATCGTGTGGATCCCTTTGTCACGGTTTAGGATGCACCGACTCCTAATGTGGTTGGAACTGTAACAAATTTGCATTGGTACGGATTTTCTTCCTCCATCATTCATCCAGGCGGTGATTGACTGTGTAACATTTGTCCCAATCTCACTACATTTACGTCCCTCCTACTCAACGTTTGTTTGATCCAGAAAACATTTTCAGTCGTCCTCGCAGCCCCAGATCGTGTCTATCCACAGCACATTCTTGTATATCGAGTCCTGTGTGTTATATATTATATCCCACACACTCCTTCCTCTACCGCTGAGGCTACGCCGATTCGGGATCTGACAAGGGACTTCGAGGACACTTGGTGCTTGTCATAATATGAGAAGACGTCGGCTCCACAGCGACGGTCCAGGGTGCAACAAGAGGATGCTGTTGCGTCCTGGCAGAGAATATAGGGAAGCACGACGCAAGGTGAGGCTGAGCATCTTTGATGATAGCTCTCGATGTATGCAAATACAATGCTGAGGAACGAACTCACAGAATTTTGTGGTTCTTGTTCTGGTCCAGTTCTGTAGACTCCTCGGAAGCAACGACTATAATTCTGTTACGACCCCTCCAATTCTACGTATTTTGAGCGCTTCTCAAAAGGTACAAATTTCGTAACTTGTAGGTTACCCGACCCCGAATAATCCTATCGTGGAGCGTATCATCGGTTGGCCAAGGCATAACTTCTCGTTCGTTAGTCCAAGCATCGATGAGACCAGGTTGCGACTATTGTGGCAAGTCTTGATGAATGGCCACATGCGACTGGGGCGACATCCTTTTGAAAGGCCTTCACCTGATGTCATAGGGTATGGCTCTCGATTTTTGCTCATTGCTTTCCTGAAACATCTCTGATTTAGATTCGATGTTATGCCAACGTTAGCAGAGGTCCAACACCCGTGTCGGGTTTGGATAAGAACAGGCTCGCTGCAGGCGGAAGCCGGAGCCACCGGGTTTGGGCAAAAGAGGCCCTGTGAGCTACATTGTCTACCCAAATTAGTAGTACATCCGGCGCTCGTCCACAGAAAGCCAGAGGCAACCGGGACGATCACCAATTACTGAAACTACGAACAAGGTGGCAATTTCGCGCCTTATGGAATCTTTTGAGATTTTTATAGGCCGATCCCGCCTGAGTAGGCCCCAAAGTGTCTTGTGGACAAAGGCCTGTCCGATTCCGAGATTTCCAGAACGGCCTCGCCACCCACTCCACTGGGTCCTACGTTAGCCCCGATGCATTCCGATGAAGGTACCCAATTCGAGTATGATGTTGAAGCTACGCTACTCCAGTCCCATCCGACGCGTCCTGAAGCAGCAACAAGTTCCAAGTTTGTCGATCAAGGAAGCATCGTACGTTCATAGCATTGCTCTTTTTGAGAGAAAATCTCAGCTCTTCCCCATCAAGGGGCTCATCACAAGTGAAAAGGCTAGCAGCTGTAGCCACCTTGACTGCAGCTTTCCTCATCGGCTGGTGCCAGGGAGCCACGATTGACAAATCGGCCGAGGCCATCAGGGCCACTATCCAACAACAAATTGGCTGCCTCTGTTGGTTCGGAATGGATAAAGCCTACTGGCATAAGGGATGAGGGACTCTCCTCATTTCTAGAACCATGGAACAATGGATCGTCGCAACCCTACATAACTTGAGTCAATGGGATACACCTCCATTGGCCGCCATTATGCCATTATTTCCAACATCACAGACATCTAGCCGCAGTTCACAGAGCCACAGATTGCAGGCATAAATAGGTCTACAACCAACGCTGCCTTTCTCCCAGACACTCAACGCACAACACACACCAATATGACAATGTCCACTTCAGCAAACCTTCAGAAACAGACAGTTTCACGCAGAGCCTCGTCGACCGAGGATGGCAGGGTCAGGAAAGCAGAGACTTTCGTGCCTGAGGAACTCGTAAGTCCTATTTGCGTTACAGCTCAATGATGTTCTTATAGTTGGGACGGACAGAATGCAAGAGGTAGACAGCAAAGCCTGGCAACCGTGCACGAATCTTATACCTCTCCATCCTCTCCTTTTGGAGGTTCCCCTCCTTCCAACCGTGGTACATTCGTGCCAATGCCCACTCCCCGTCGCACGTCGCGTTCGAGTCCAGCACCCGGTTCTCCACTACAACCGCGCCCTTCGTTGTATTCTCCGAAAGGAATTCCTGCGCCTTTACGCGAACCAACCCCGGTGCCTCCCACTCTCCCATTTTCCATTGGGAGTACATCGACCTCATCCCCACGGCCTTCGCCACTCCCCAACCCTGCTGTCAATGGACGGAACACGTCGTGGCTCCGGTCTTTCCATTATCCCAGATGCCGCGCTATGCAGGATAGCTTTGCCGGAAACTACAGGATTTTTATTAAACATCATGAGATTCCCCAGGACTTGTCCTTTGGAGAGATTGCCGGGTACTTGTGGGAGGCCGACGGAGCATATGCAGGTGTTCAATGCTACATTCCCCAAAAGCAATGAACATTTCCAATGCGGTATTTTCTTCGATCCTGGCATCCTATTCCCGTTCTTCGATCTCTTCAAACGTACTGATATCGCCATGTACAATTTCCGAATCCACACCAAGGATGAGCAGGGTGTATTTGTCGATAACCTGCGTCTCACGGAGTCAACGAGCAGTTATATTGGGAGTTTTATGAGGAGTGTCGCGTTTGTGGCCGATGTTGGGGTTGTTGGGATGAGTCAACCTTGCGGCCAATTCTCTATGCAGTGTACTGGCACCGACCTTCCGGGTGTCGCGAGTATTGATTTCGAGTTTTATGCTGTTCCCTGTGCTAAAGGCACCATCGTTGGGCCTGCCAAGAGAATTGCTGACAAGGATTTCTTGAGAACGGCTCTTGAGCTCCGTGACATGTACTGATAATACTCCAATACCGTATAACTTGATATAAGCTATGTCATGTATGTCCGTACTCATATGAACTATAAACGATTGCTGCTTGGGTTCAAAAAGGTGATTCACACATAATTCCAATGGCAATGTATCAACCACTGGCGGTCATCGAATGAAAGCTTTTCAGTCTCGTGCCTGTCGTCGCCGCGTCTTGCCTTCCAACCACTTCCATCAAACGCGTCACTACTCCGCCTCCATTGTCATTTGTAGTACAGGGCGCCGTTGGTCCTGCCGTCGCTTTGATTGCTCTTCAGGACCACCACAACAATCCCCATCATGGCTATTGCACATATACGGCGACAAATTTCAACGGACAAAGTCGGACACTCATTCTCAGCCTGTCGTCTCCTCTCTTATACATCTTGAAGTCACCCCTCTCAGAGCCACAGCATACCCATTCCCAATGCTACGAAACTCCACAGAAGAGTGCAAAATTCCCTTTCACCAGTGCTGTCCACACAACGCTTCCTATCTAGTTCTGGACAGAGAATCAGAGACTCCAAGCCGAGTCGCCCGAGTCTGGATTGCCTCATACTATCATCACCAACCCAAGGCGTCGTCCGTCCTCCGAAATCGTTCAAGCTGGGTTCAACGAATGGACAAGTGGGAAGGGTCTGAAATCTTGCAACGAGCATTGTCAAGTTTCATGGGAAAACAGCTGTCTGACAGCGATCTGTCAAGTTCACGGCACTCTTGAAGTCAGAGCCTCTCCACTGGTACCATCCGCGGCCGAGCCGACTGTCTTTCCCAATCTGTCTCAATAGACAATTCGTTTCCAAGGGTACCATGACTGACTCTTTTATATCAGCTAGACTCGAGCATTGACAATCCCTTCCCCCCAGAAAGATGTCCGACACCGATGTCAGAGCGCAACCTATTGCGACTGACGGCTCGTATCAACGAGTAGCATCTGTATTCCGCAATACTATCGAGAAGAGAGGAAAGTTCGAGCCAGAAGGAACTATGCCTATCATGTTCCTCCAGTTGAATTCACGAGTTTGACTTGCTTGCCCAGATCGGTATCATCTATACGTCTCCATGATATGTCGTATGTTGAATCCAGCCGCACCTCCTTCATTCTAGGATGATAAACCGTGCATACAGCTTGGGCGGCACGTACATTGATCGTGAGGAAGTTGAAGGGCCTGCAGGATATCATTCGTGCGTTGCTCGCTAAAAAAAAAATAATCAGTGTTACTGAAGCTTGACATGCCATCTTCAGCTGTGACTATTGCCTCGCCTCGAATGACATCTTCCGGATGGCCCTTTGCCATTGTCGACAACTTCCCCGGAACTGAAGAAGACCCACTTTATGGTTCAAGCTACATCATGGACTTGTATCGCAAAGCAGATCCAAACTATTCTGGAAGGTGCCTCTCAGCAATTTTGCCTTTGTCTTGGTGCAAGGACTAATTCGTCCAACGCCAGATTTACGGTACCTGTGTTATGGGATAAGAAGACTCAAACGATCGTGAATAACGAATCGTCCGAAATCATTCGGATATTCAATTCTGCTTTTAATGAACTCCTTCCGGAGAAATACGCCAAGGTGGACTTGTATCCGGAGGAACTGAGGGGAGACATTGACGAGCTCAATGAGTGGGTGTACACTGACATTAATAGTATGTTGACTCAACATCACGTACCGTATCGGACTAAGGTGATGTCCCATATAGACGGTGTTTATCGTTCCGGCTTCGCCACTACCCAGCAAGCCTATGAAACTGCCGTGAAAACGTTATTCGCTGCTCTCGATCGTGTCGAGGGGAGACTTCACGGGAAGGATTATCTTGTCGGTGGGAAGCTGACGGAAGCAGATGTGAGGTTATGGGCTACGATGGTACGTGTCTACACCCTTCAACAATGTAGGAGTGTTCACCCTCATCTGCAGATTCGTTTTGATCCTGCATACCATGGTGACTTTAAGTGTAATATCAAGGATATAAGACATGGTTATCCTGAGATAAACCGGTGGGTTACGTGCCCTTAACTCATCATTCTAGTTGACGCTGTTTGATAGGTGGATGAAGAACTTGTACTGGAATGGCGACGAAGATGCGTTCAAGTCCTCCACCAACTTTGATCACATCAAAAGTGGCTATTACTCTCTCAACTGGGTAAGTGTCCGTCTGTGAATTTGAGAGTGAGACTGACTAGTTGAATAGGTCAATCCAAATGGTATCGTTCCCGTTGGGCCGATTCCAGACATTGAACCTTTGTGAACTTGTGAGATAGTGACGGATTACGCAAGACTGATTTAAGATAGGCACTGAATCATTCAACAATGTAGATCCTAGTTGCTTGGCAATGTTATGAGTACATAGAAGCGATAAAAAGGAAACAATACAGTAAGTTGGTGAGTATAAGAAGGTAATGGAAGATTTGGGTTTGAATATATGGAGACACATGTATATCGTCACGCAGGTAACCCCCATACCTCCAGTTCAGGCTTTTCCAAAGACAATGTCCATTCTAACTGCTCAAAACTCCGCGCCACGACGGCCTTATCGTGGCTAATGTAACACTGTGCATAGCGTCGAGCAGAATGTACGACATCTTGTGCAGCCTGTACCGATTCCGGATATGCACGTCCTCCTTCCGAAGACATGCCACTAAATATCCGCGCTAGTCATATCTCTGCTCGAGGGTAAGTGAAAGGTCTGATGGCTCTTCGGGCCATTCACTTCAGTCGGTGGGTGTGTAAGGTAGCAACCATCCAAAGTTGTACGCTCCTCTTAGAAACGCATCCTGTCGACCCATAATCAATGCGTTTCAGAACCGGCGGTTGTCATTGGCCAGCGAGAGAAGTGTTCGAGCGGCGGTCAAAAAACACGGTGGATCGAAAGCCTCATTGACCGGTAGGCGTTCTATCGCGTCCTGTCTGATCGCGAAATGACTGAACAAAAGTGAAGCGGAGAAACTGGGACCCACAAATACACGTGTTGGCTTCGCGGGTCTCGTCCGCCTGTCATGCATGCACCACTCTTCTCTCGAGTATGCGCACAACAATCCTCGGGTTTCGAAGTTTTCTTCGACTTTTCGAAGATCAAGATTCGTGATCAATATGCTTAGTACCCCCCAATGCGAACATCCGGTAGCAGGCAAGCTGAAAACTTGAAAGTCCGTTGTGGGTTCAACTGCGTTATGCACCATCTCTAACTTCTCGATTGTATCTAGGATCAGGGATACCCTTCCCAAGTTGACTGATGCGCAAAACCCAGGCGATGATCCATTCATTAACCAATTTCCTGGGGTTTTTCAGACAGCCGTGAGCAGCCTCCTGACCAACTCCAGGTTGCGACAAACATGGACACGTTCTCGGCACCTCATCGAAGACAGCGACTCCGTCACTGAACACCCCTGCGAGTTCAGTGTCAAATACCCCAGGAAACGCTGGTGGTGGACCATCGACGGGGCAGAAATGGCCAGCGAGTCCGAAGACGCCGGCTAAGTCCCTTCCTGCAAGGAAGCCTAAGATGAAGAAGAGGAAGCAGAATTGGGGGGTCAGCGACAACCTATTGATTTGGTGAGGCGATTTGGTATATCTTTATTCGTGTAACTCTGGAGTTGACATGGACAGTCGATATGAAACGTTCGTTCTAATCCTCAAGTGCTGTGCAAGCTGGGAGTTCTGAGTAATGCTGCATTTCAAGTGCTACTCGTATCGGTTCCTCTCTTTCACTAGCTACTCATTGTGAATCATGCATTCATGAGTCGTGACTTGAGAAGTTTCTTTTTTCTTCATGAGGCAAGTACATCATGTAGTTTCGAGTATGAAGTATCGAGTGATGCAGCAGCCTCACGACTCAACTCATCCTATTACAGGAAAGTGTGCTTCAAAGCTAGATGACCGACATACGGCAGAGGCTACAACGCAGTTCGGTGCCGTTGACAACTTAATGGACAACCAGTGATTCTTGTACGTTCAAATAGTGCTTTGATTTAATTGTACATTTCATTCACTAACTCGTTTCTTCACTCTTCCACCACTCGTAAAGCTTAGAGATACTTGATCATCCACTCAACAGTGCTCTTGAACGCGCCCTCTTTGCCCGCCTTCACCTTGGGATCACTGAGATCCCCACGGACAGCAAAACCGTGAGTGCAGCCGTCAAAGTACTCCCTCTTGTACCCAGGCCCGAATCCCTTGAAGATTTCATCGGCTTTGGCTTGAGATTCGGGCGGGAATTGCTGGTCGACTGTGCACGAATTGATGAGGAGGGGTGTTTTCGAGGTAGAGACGTATCTCTGCCGGAGTGTTAGCGAGAGGTATACCAGTTCAACGACAACCTACTCACCTCGAGATCATCAGGAACCTGAAGCAGAGAAGGGTGTGAAGTCGCGCCGGCTTTGATAATGTTCTCGAATGCTAGGTCAAAGACGTAGCGACCTATCGACAATCGTAAGCTGTGTAAGAAGAAACGGGATGTATAATGCACACGCGCCTCCAAAGCAGTATCCAGTCGCACCAAATGCCGTAACACCTTGGGCTTTGAGTCCCTCGATGACCTTGTCGAGCGTAGGGCGGGTTTTGTCTTGACCGTGGTTAGGGAACCATTTCATGATATCAAAGTTCTCGCCGATGAGAGCGTCGGCAGGAATGGGGTCGTCGTTCAGATAGTCGGGAGCGATGGTCTATTCGCGCGTTCAATATCAATTACGCATCTAACAAGAGATTGAAACACGCCTTGAAACCGTTCTCAGCAAAAGAGTCCACAAGGAGTTGAGCATTCGGCAACTGAGGTCCAAAAACGTCTGCGAGGTAGAGCAAAACTTTGTCTTTGGGGTAGTCGCTGCTGGGAGTCGCGACGTAACAATTGACACCGCCGATTTTTTCCCATTTGCCTTTGCAGAGCTTATCGGTTTGAATCAAAGTGAATATTGACGCGATAAACAACGTACCTGTGGGAGTACCCTCGTGAACGACACCTGCGGAATAAAATGAAAAGCGTCAGCACTTTGCAAAGCCATAGGGCGACACAACGCACCTTTAACGCAGTCTTTGCAGAAACTCATTGTGCTACAAGATGAGATGGGAGCTTGAGAATGGGAAAGATGGGACAAAGATGGATTTATACAAGTGAAGCTCTTACAAATACGCTCACGCTGCCTGTTAGTCTGATGTCATAACCTTCTACCCGACAACGACGAAGACATCACTCCCACAGCTCGGATAGCTACCGAAGTCAGTCAGCAGAGGATCCTTTGATGCTAAAATTGTATTGTCGAATGTTGGATGGGTAAACAAGACCCCGGTTTATCGCATGCAGACGAAATATATCCACGGTCATCATACCTGCCGACGACCACGAAAGACATCGGCCGACCTAAATTTATCCGTCAAGTATGTAACGGTAAAACCTGGAAGCGTGCGCATCCCGCCCAACTTGTCGGTGTGCTGGTCGCCCAGTTAAAGTGTTTGCCTTGAGTACGGTGTCTGCAGAAATGGGGTGCGAACGGGCCACATTGTTTGGTGTGAGCTGGGAAACGTCAAGAGACCTTGGCAAGCAAGGTACCTAATTCGGCAGATTGGTCTCCCTCGTACAAACTACATCTCCCAGCTTTGAAAGATCTGGTGTTCGGTAACCCCATGTCCAATCTTCACGACACTCCTCGAACCTCAAGTTGAAGCCATCACCATAACCAAAAGGTGTACGGAGGCCATGTTGTTGGAGACTGAGGTTTATGCTCGACTCATCAAAGATTTGCGGATTACACGTGGATAAGAGTTAGAGCAGGCTGGAGACAACACAGCCATCCACTCCGTTCATTTGTAAATTGGAGGTACGTCGTCTAGTAACGGGTTCTGACATTCATATGATCTCTATCAGGGCCATACATCCTTCGCTTGGTGAAGAAGTGTTCAGTGTTTGTCTAGTTGGGAGATATACAAGTGATTTTGCCCCAAATCGCCCATCGCTCTGAAGAATTCCGACAATCTAGAAATGTATCAGCATATCTGGCATTTCACCGAAATGAGGCAGACGTACCCGACTCGCCACCGATAACTTTGTGCGTGTTGCCCTCAATGCCAACACGAGCGACACTAGACAAATCATACACATGCTACATGCTATCCACATTTTGGTGTCTATAGCACTCGAACTCCCCATTACCCCACCAAAAGCTGGGTAGCACCAATATAGACACGCGAAAGAAAGATCATTAAGTCTCGACACCCACTTGAAAAGACAGTCGCTGTGAAGCTAGCCGATAGTATAGAGTATAGCAGTGTGTTTTTCCGTTACAGAGGACAAAACCTTGATCCATTGATGTTTTGCTTTCGTAATGTCCTTCCGTAGACCTCTACCCCAAGCTTATTAGCAGCCTCTTCAGAATTACGTTATAACAAACACTTTAGCTTGCGAAACCGATATGGATTGGGAGAAGATGGAATTTGGATTCCCGGTTCTTCGGCGGAATGTTGGACTTGAGGCGGTATTCGTCGGCATTTCCTACACCAGTCGTCTTGTATGTTTCTGAAAGACGCGTTCTGGGGATAGAATGAGCGAATGAAGCCATTACAGACCTTCATTTAGACCCGATTTGCGATCGCCCTAGCAAATACACCGAGTAGGTTGAGATTTCCGAACGAAAAATCCTGAGACAATCACAAGACACGCTGCCTCTCCCCAGCCTTTCACTCTCCAGTCATTGCGCCCCTTTAACTTGCTGTTCCCAATATTCATGGGTCCGTTTTCCCTTATCACGAATCCATTCGGGTTCTACAGCCGTGTCAGAGGAGGCAAACAAAGCTGGACTGGGAATCAACACTCACGAGCAATATACTAGTAGACTCCAGGGGTAAAGGGAATCCGGAAGCCGTTCAGGACTTCGTTCTCCTTGCTACCAAAAGGACCCAACGGGCAATCGTCTTTGAATTCTGACGCAAATTTGAGGGCCAGCAAGTACATATCCCCACGGCCCTGTCTAACGAAATAGTATCATTGCAAGGTGAGGCTTATTCTCTGCCATGCTGGTACTCATCCCTGCAGCTAAAACCACAACGTTCTTGGGGGTCGTTAGCGGATATCGTCTTGCCAAGTCGAACGCAGGCATCGAACAGGTTGAATTGAATTAGTGTGCCAGAGGCCCAGATTCGAGATTGAAGATTGTGGCCGAAAAGTTCAAGTGCCTGCCGCCGCGGCGAGTCTTCTCCAGAGTACCTCGGGCCAGGCTCACCATCGTCGCGTCTGACTCTCAACTTCCTTCAATGCAACAACCAACAAGAGGCGAAGCTATCCACAAAAGTCCATTTCAAAGTCTTCTGTCTCCCCTTGCCATCTCCATCACTTCGCAACGTGCCGTCGCTTTGCGTTGTGCACACCAAATCATCGCATGAGTTCTTTCAGTAGCTTAATCAAGCTCCCGTGGTCCTGGGATATCCACAGATCCACCACGGTATGGCGCCATTCGACTCCCGGATTTTTGATTACTCATTATTCTCGATAAGCAAGTCATTCCAGCTGACCAAGGACATTACCTCGCGCTTTTATAGAGAGAGAAGATTCGACCAACTCCAGTATTCTCGATCTCAGCACAATGACAGACACCGATGTCACAAAGCAACCCGTGGCCGCTGATGGCTCGTTTAAACGAGTAGCATCTGTTTTCCGTAACACTATCGAGAAGGGAGGACAGTTTGAGCCAGAAAAAGGTATGTCTACATTGTCCTCGAGTTGAGCACCTATACTGAATCTCGTACAGATCGGTATCATCTATACGTCGCACTTACATGCCGTATGTCCGAGTATAGCATCTTTCATGGTTATCGATGATTCATGGTACATACAGCTTGGGCCACACGTGCATTGATCGTTAGGAAGTTGAAGGGGCTACAGGATATCATTCGTGCGTCGCTCGTCCTTTCATGCAGCTTAAGCCTCACGCAGCTTCAGCTGTCACAATCGCCTCTCCTCGATTGACACCTTCCGGATGGCCTTTCGCCAATGTCGACAACTTCCCTGGAACTGAAGAGGATCCATTGTACGGTTCAAGTTATAGTTCAGACTTGTATCGTAAAGCGGATCCGAATTACTCTGGAAAGTGTGTTCAGGAGTGCTGCCTTTTTCTTTTCGATGATGAGGCTGACCCGCTCGGAAACAGGTTCACTGTTCCTGTGCTCTGGGATAAGAAGGCTCAAACGATCGTGAATAACGAGTCGTCCGAAATCATTCGGATATTCAACTCTGCTTTCAACGAACTCCTTCCGGAGAAATACGCCAAGGTGGACTTGTATCCGGAGGAATTGAGGGGAGAAATTGACGAGCTCAATGAGTGGGTATATACTGATATCAATAGTAAGTCGACTCAATGCTCATGCATCGTATCGGGCTAATATGATGTCCCATGTAGACGGCGTTTATCGTTCCGGCTTTGCCACCACCCAGCAAGCCTATGAAACTGCTGTGAAAGCGTTATTCGCTGCCCTCGATCGTGTCGAGGAAAGAGTTCGCGGAAAGGATTATCTTGTCGGCGGGAAGCTGACGGAGGCAGATGTGAGATTATGGGTCACTGCAGTATGTATCTGTGTTCTTCATGGACGTAAAAGTATTCACCATGCTTGTAGATTCGCTTCGATCCTGCGTATCACGGTGACTTTAAGTGCAACATCAAGGACATAAGGCATGGTTATCCTGAGATCAACCGGTGGGTTACGTGCCCTTGATTTGTCATTCTAGCTGACGCTGTTTAATAGGTGGATGAAGAACCTGTACTGGAAGGGGGATGAAGCGTTCAAATCTTCCACCGACTTCGATCATATCAAAGGAGGCTATTACTCTCTCACCTCGGTAAGTATTTCTCTCTATAACTCTGAGAGTAATACTGACTGGTTTCATAGGTCAACCCGAATGGCATCGTTCCTGTTGGGCCGATTCCAGACATTGAACCTTTGTGACTCACGGGATCACGACGGACTATGCGAAACTGATTTAAATACCCATGTCAATTGTAATGCATCGGGTTTGTACAATGGTCAATGAAATCACAAGTTCAATAGTGGCGTGTCAACAAGGCGAGGAATAGGCAGCAGACGTGTCTCTCATCCTACCACCCTCGTTCCTCAATCCTAAGCTCTTGTGGTTTCCTTTGTCTACGTCAATGTCCCCAGTCAATTCTGCAATATGTATGCAAAGTCTTTTGTTACTTGTACAATCGTTCCCCTCCCTAAATGATGCAATGGGTTTGAGTTCACCAATGGAGAGGGGAAAACACCAAGTACAGAAGAGTTCGTATCCTAACTCCGAGGTGTCGAAGTCTGTCGAAAGTGGCATCCAGGCAGAACCCGATTCCGTCACGCTATTCTGTTACGTAGGTCGCCACCATGATATCCCTCGCCGCCTCTATCTACGCCACTCCGCTCTCTATCGTCATTGCTGTTGGAGATGTTCTTTCCCTTCCATCGAAACAAAGTAAGGGGCGACTAGGCTGATTCGGATAAGAGAGAATGACAACCTTACGTGTAGCTGCATTACTACAGTTGGGAGTGCGATTGTGGTTTGGGCGCCTACCACGAATAACTAAAAAAAAGCAATCAACAAAACTTGTTGAACCAGTAGAGACTTGAATGTACTGTACATACTACTGTTGCAATTACATAGGGTGTAACTAGGCTCAGCTTTTCTTTCTAAGCGCGCTAAGGTTGCTTAGCGAGCCGGACCATTGACACCCCTACTCTGCCCCTACTACCACCTTCGACTCCGTCCGTACGTACGTATACATGGCCACCCGACCCGGCAAAAAACGGCCTTCACGCAGCACAATTCGAATTGCGTATATCCGAAGAGCTATCCACAGGATGGGAATATTAAAATTTATGACGCTACAACTCAGAACAGGAACAGGCGCGAGATGCCTCGGTGTTCAGTTTCACTTTCTGAATCTTCACGACGTTCGTGCACCGCTGAATTTTCTTTCTTCCAGCGTCTCCATGCCCTGCATATCGGTTAAAGATACCCTTTCCGTCTACTCCTCACATGTCTTACTCGTTGCTACACCCGGGCTATTTGGAATCCAGGTCAATTCTCGCAAGTATGTTGTGCAGACGCAGGGAAACAGCCTAGTCTCTCAATATGATTGGACCATGATCACCAAATCTAATGAAGGTTTTGCCACACTTTCTACGCCACTGTCATTGCTTTTCTTCGTAATGTTAAGGATACTTCTCAGATTGCGACCACTGACCGAACTCGAGCCTCGCGCCTACATTCGTACCTCGATTCGGATAACGTGGACATGTCCGATCGCTTGCCATTGGCATTAATCGGCTGGAGGGAGATCAGACCGCGTTACAGCCGTGTTAAGTATTGAGCCAAGTTGAAGATACAAGCACGATAAAGTTCCTCAACCACCACCATGACCCATCTCATATCCTCTTCTTTGCTGGTGATATTTCTCGCCACTTCTATCTAAGCCACTCCGCTCTTTGCTAACCCCCATAGCTCCCATACCGGTCGAGGCTTCCCTGCCGAAGCCCCCGTTTTCCGGGCAAAACATCATCACGAACGAGTCAAGAACTCCTACATAATCGTTCTGAAGTATGACTCTCCGTCGCATGTTGTCGACAGCCACATGAACTTCCTCCAGTCTATCCACTATGCCGATACACTCGACGCGAGTGGTTCTAGATCTGGCGTCAGGCATGTTTACAGCGGTGATCACATCAAGGGATATGCTGGAAGATTTACCGATAATGTCATCAAACAACTTCAGGGCCGACCAGAAGTGGAATACATTGAAGAGGACCAGATAGTCAAGGTTTCCGAAATCCAGACACAGAGGGAGCTCCTTGGGTAAGTTATTCCCTCGAACGCAGTTTGCTATCACGTCTGATCCACCTGGCAACGTGATCTTTACTAGGGTCTCGCACGCATCAGCCACAGACCGAAATTAAAACTCACTACATTCTCCCAATACATCCACGACCCCAAAGGCGGAGAAGGCGTCGATGTATATGTCATTGACACTGGTATCTACGTTAATCACGCCGATTTTGAAGGGCGTGCTTCTTGGGGAAAGAACTTCCTTGAGGATGGCATTGATGAGGATGGGAATGGCCATGGGACCCACTGCGCTGGCACTGTCGCGTCACGTACTTATGGTGTTGCTAAGGCTGCCAACGTCATTGCAGTCAAAGTTTTATATTCCGAGGGCAGTGGTTCAATATCTGACGTCGACTGGGCTGCATCGTCTGCAAGAACAAAGATGCAGAAGGCTCAGGAAGAATTCAGGAAAACTGGAAAGAGCACTTACAAGGGATCTGTCGCCAACCTTAGTCTTGGTGGCCCACGATCCGAAGCTCTCGATACAGTGGTTAATGCTGCCGCTGACAGTGGATTGCACATTGCCGTTGCTGCTGGTAACTTGTCTCGTCCTTTGCAGCCTTTTCTGATCTGACCCCTCATTATCACAGGTAACGACGACCGAAATGCCTGCCGGTATTCTCCACCTGCAGCAGAAAAGGCTGTGACTGTTGGCGCGTCCACAATTACAGATGAGAAGGCTTACTTCTCTAACCATGGACCGTGTGTCGACATCTTTGCACCCGGTATGCCTGCATTTCTTTGCCGTACTGTATATTTGACTCACCTACTTTGCAGGCGCCAATGTCAAATCGACCACGATCGGCAATGACGACGTCTCGTCGATGTCTGGAACTTCGATGGCTTCTCCGCACGTTGTTGGAGTAATCGCTTATCTCCTCTCCCTCTACCCCTCGGGGAAGCTCAACGCTGTCTTCCCTGCGGAGTTCAAAGTTGACACCCAAAAGACTTTTTCTACCGCCTCCCTCTATTCTATTGCACACTCTGCCCTTCCTCGATTCATCTCCGGATTCCTTCCCGATCCCAGCCTCTTTGGGGTGGCTACCATGCCTGTACTCCCGTTTTTGGCAGCGGCTACGATGAAGCAGGCTCTGCTGAGCCTCGGCACCCCGGACTTGCTCAGTGACCTCCCTGAGAATACCGTTAACCTTTTGTTGTTCAACAATGTTACCGCTTGAACTTGGAGAGGTACTACTCATCCGTAGTAATTGTAATACTGTATCTATTATCGTCATTTTTTGCATCTCTTTTGTTTTTTTACGGCTTTCTTGTAGTGTCCTCGCAGTATGACAATGACCATTCAAAGACTGGAAATAAGTGACAGCATTCATAGACGGGAGGTGCCTCTCCAAATGAATCTTCGCCCACTTTCATCTCCCAATCTTGGATTACCAGCTGCATAGCCTCTCCAAACGCAGGTCCTCAGAATCATCAACTCAGTTGTCGTTGCAGTGTCCAAGTATGCACTACAATAATACAAATGATGTGGGACATGTAGTCTTACAGTCGACATACGTTACTGTACACACAGGATTACCTGTTCATTCTACGCCGGTAATCCCCGAGCTCTTCTGCAGAAAAGAGGTTCTCTAATATATAGTGATGCAGATACTCCTTGCCTCCATCTTTGAAATACACCCCATTCCTCCGAATGATGAACTCCATACTAGACGGCATCGTTTTCTTCGTATCCTCACGGGGTACACTCCTTTCCTTACTCTTCTCCTTTTGCTCCTGACGAAGACACACGGAGCAGCTGCATCTCCTACTGTAGGTATTTGTATCGGGTAGAGGTGAAGACGGGATTAGCGGAGCTGATGTTGCTCTGAGATGCTGTTCATCGTGAGAAGGCCATATTTCAGGAGCACCGATCGCTCTCAGAGTTGGATCATAGTACCCGCGGAGGACCTGAGCGAGGAGTGTATCAAGCATGTCCTGGGATACGCCCTCGGTCGATTGAGAAACATTCTTCTCTTCGTAGACTGGAAGTGACGTTGATTTGCGGTACGTCTGGAGCGTTTGAGTCTTGGTACGGATACCCAATGCCATTCGTACTGCCTCGACAGTTGGATCGGAGAATGTATCCAGATACTCGATTTCGAATGCGAGCTGGTTTATCAGGTCCCGGGATATTATCTCCTTAGCTTGAGCTTCCATGGATTCGTGTTTTGGGGCCACATGGCTAGCTGTGGAAGGAAGATTATGGGTCTTCGATTGTGAGGGAAGGATTTGGTCTAGTTTGGGGCGCCTACGCTCAGCAGCAGCCAAGGCGATATCCCGAGCATTCTGAAATGAATAAGCCCTCAAAAAAACTTTCCCTGCATGAACGGCATCATCGCAGTACTCGAGAGCCATAATCCTCGTCGCTTCCCTGAACCTACTAAACGATGCATCAGTCCTATCCTGCCTCTCGAGCGTTGCCAGACACAGTTCGACTGCTCGATATGCTGCTGACTCCCGGATAACTTCCAACTTGAGTCGGAGAATATCAAGTAGCAAACGGGCGGCGACCGGTTCCCGAATCATACGGCGCGCATCATCACCAAGCAGTAGTAGTACACTCTCTAGTGTGTGCTCTGGGATAGCAAGACGCGGGCTAATCTTGAAGTGGGAATGAAGGATAAAGTCGAGTACACCCACTTCCACAAGGATTCGTGAGTGGACGTGATTCCCGAGGCTCGCGATTTGCGCGAGATAGAGAAGAAGCGGGGCATGAAAGAGATGTTTTGGAATGGATTCTGAGGGTAAACACTTCAGATTGGAAAGGGAAAGGGAGTAGGCGTCCAAGCCAGCTTCAAGGTATGTGTCACTATTCGCCCGATGATAACTAGTTTTGAGTGTCTTTAGCTTGGATACGAATAGAGCTAGATGACGCTAACCTTTCACGAAGATCTTGCCGAATGCAACTAAGGACTTCGTTGACATGAAAATGTACGCGTGCCAACGATGGAAGTGCAATGACTGAGATAGCAAGATCCCCTGTCCCCACTGAAGCGATATCGGACATGATCATCCGAAACGCCGGTTCACGGACGCTTTGATTGTGTAGAGGACTGAAATCTGGATGTCAGAGTCGTGTGATAGTCAACGGGTGACGTTCCTTACTGTGATAACTTGAGAACGTGGTCCCATTGCTCTCCAGCTGCACTATTACGATTCCTAGTCCCTGAGCATTGTATCCGAGGCATCAGACCATGTAAGCCCAAAAGACGCCGGCAAACGGCCGGGGACTGAGTGGTACTCTGAAGTGACGACCATTCTGGGATACGATCGGGCGCTGGATTTGACTCGACCGATAAAATAGCATCCTGGATAGCAATCCGGATATCAAAAGGGGAGGAGTAACGCTCCAGAGCCACGAAAGACGGAATGGCCTTCGTCAGTTCTCTAAGAGCGTGAAGGCGAGTGTGTATAGATCCATAAGCCAGCTTGTCTCTGTCTGGATCCAAGCGTTTGCTGAGCACATGAAAAAGAATAGCTACGACCGACAGGAAAGACGGCGAGTGAGGTCTTAGACTATCAAGGAAAGGTATGATCCCGATATCGACGATCGTACGTGCGTGTTGCCTATTTCCTAGCGATGCTATCCTTGTCAAGTATAGTATACAGGCGGAATAAGGAAAGAAAGTAGATTTCGTCTGATCCTCTTTGTTGAACCTGTGTCGTTCGAATGATGCAAAATAGGCATCGGAGCCGGCTGTAAGATATGTGGAACGCTCCGCGCTCTCTGTTTGAATAGACTGGTGTGCCCACGTCCTAAGTTCAGCCGTAAGTAATCGGTTTATGAAATCAGACCTTGGGCACATACATATTGTGCGGTACGTTCTGGGAGATGCTACGTAGAACGTCGTAGACATGTAAATGAAAGTCCATTCTGGGGAGTAATAAAGTTGCTGATACTGCTAGATCCTCAAACTCCATGCTACCAATTACTGCCATGACAATCTTGAATGCTCTTATTCGCACTTCATGTCCATGGGGGCTAAAATTTGAATAAAATCTCAGAGAGGTATCGCTTGTGGAACATACGACACACCGCATGGACTTTAAGAGGTCGACCCACATGGCATGAACATCAGCTACAGGATACAGAACTGAAAACGCTTCTGGGGCCACCATGCTTTGTAGATATTCGATTTGGGAGAGACGGTGACCTATCATGAAAGTTGACGCCGCCTTCATCGGTCTTGTCAGCACTTTCTTGATGGAGAATATACAAGGGGAAGTCTGAGCAAGGTGGATTTTTGAGGAATAGTCTGTATATGTCTCCTCCTTCAATGTAGTGTCTCTCCCAGTAAGGTCGTCCAATCCTATCTCTTTCGTGGCTTTAATGATTTGGGCAGCTGCGAATTTATCCTTGACGGAGACGAGTGTTGCGGACGATGTGTTCGATGCGTTCGACGGAGGGGGAGACCGCTTAGCTTTAATCTGTTTCATGGAGGACGTGATGGGCATGGCTCAAGCTTGTGAGCAGGTCCAAGTGTGATGTACTTCTTTGTGACAAGGCATCAGCTTGATACTTAAGAAAAACACATTTGTAGGTATGGGGTTCACACCAAACCGGATACGTACCAAGTGCTAATCAGGAGACGGCCAGCTGAGTATGCCTGACTGATGGGCCACACGCTTGAATGTTGATCATCCCGAAACGAGGTTAAGCCTCAACAGGTTTAGAAAGGCCCTGAGACTGGCGTGTTAAGCTTCGGTGCTTCAGAATCAGTGAGGGTAAGGCACCTAGTATTGGCCTGGTAGTTAAAAACATGGCCCTGTATTTGTGGTGGTGCATTCCTACGAGAAACTTGTAACGGCGGTGGTAGTCGACTTGAAAGCGGTTAGGCGCCTGAGGCTCTCACCACCATCTGGCATCGACCGTCATCAGCAAAATCCGAAGTCATCAGCAAAAGTCGTCACCAAAAATTGTCACGCTATTCAATTGCAAAGAGCATGATCCGCGAGGCGAATATGTTCGTGGCTGTAGACCTCGTCTTACTGAGAGCAGGTACTGGACTGCGAGCTGCCTTGAGGTAGAGTTTACGATACCTGTCTAATGTTTCATGCCCATACTGAACCTTTTTCAGCACCCTCATGCCCTGAAACACCCGCTCCTCTTACAGCCCAAGCCATCCGGAACCCAATTTGACACGCAGGCGCAGAGAAACATCATGGTTCCATAATCACATCGAACCATCACTCAACATTCAAGTCCACAACGCTTTTCACGTCATTGTCATTGATGTCTCCAACCTTTTCTCCTCGTCAGCTTGACAGAAATATCAGCAACTCGTGCCTACGTCGGTAACTACAAGTTGGACACGTCCGATCGCTTGCTATAGCCATCGTTTGGTGAACAGGAAGACAAAGGAAGGCGAAAGTGTTGGTGTCACAGCGACCATCACTAAGACCCGTCTCATATCTTCCTCAGTGTTGGCCAAAACCCCGTTTTCTGGGCACAGCACCATCATGAATGGGTCAACCAGTCTTACCTGCATCAGTATGACTTCCCGTTACACGGGGTCGGCAACTTGCATGAACATCCTTCGATCTGCTGATGGACTCGCCGACGCAGATAGCTCCAGCGTCAACCACGACTCTATAGATACATTCCTGTCACTCAGTACAATCACGATTCCAAAGGCGGAGGAGAGGCGCCGATGTGTATATCATTGATACGGTATCTACGTCAAGCTTGGATGAGTTGCCGTTCAGAGAAAGTATACCCTCCCTATTGGATTGACGTAGCAAGCAGGGAAAGTCTGGTCATTCCATTATAATACCCTGTGTATCCCAAACCTCGAAAGAACAGTCCGAGAAATGTTTAGAACGTTCGATAACAGCGGTTCCGAGATATCCGATTCCGAGATCAGCGAGTTAGTAAGTAGCAGCGAGTACCTCGCCAGCTTCACCCTTCACTTCACTAAGGGTAAGGGTAATTACGGGACCCGTGGTACTCAGACGCGTCTCTCAAATGACCCTCATTTCCCTCCTGTCTTCATTCCCCAATCCTTCTCGTCGGGCTCTGACGGTTTCCTGAGAGCGTCTTAACCAATGTCAGTAATACGCCTCGTGATTACCAGGCATCTGACAAATGTACGAATACAAGCGGGTTATAAGTTTCACCAACCCTTTCGTCATATCCATATCTCTACCTCTCTACCCACCACCTTGCGAACAATGTCGACCTCGAGGGACGTTTCGAATCAATCTGATATCTCCAAGAGCAAATATCACGACGAAGATGGGAGTTTCAAGCGAGCGCCGTCTTCGTTTCGGGATGTGATTGAGAAAGGAGGAAAGTTCGAGC
Source organism: Moniliophthora roreri (assembly GCA_001466705.2). Classification (NCBI taxonomy): domain Eukaryota; kingdom Fungi; phylum Basidiomycota; class Agaricomycetes; order Agaricales; family Marasmiaceae; genus Moniliophthora; species Moniliophthora roreri. The sequence goes on from LATX02000176.1 coordinate 640,945, forward strand.
CTGCCAAAGGTGTGCTCTCTTTCTGTTCTCATGTTGGACATTCTCTGACTGTTTGGATAGATCGATACCACCTCTATGTATCGTACGCCTGTCGTATGTGGTCTTACCTGGACTTCTCTCGAAAGTCAATGGTTTAACCGCTCAAACAGCTTGGGCAACGCGTACTCTGATCGTCAGAAAGATCAAAGGCCTCGAGGACATCATCTGTGAGCATACTTACTGGCCCCCAAATGTCATAACCTTACATTCCTCAGCTGTCTCTGTCGTGTCTCCTCGAATGGGTGATAAGGGATGGCCTTTTGCAACTGCTGACGATTTCCCTGGTACCGACGCCGACCCTTTGTATAACTCTCAACATGTCAAAGATCTCTATCTGAGATGCAGTCCTGAATACAGTGGAAGGTACTTGATGTGCTCACATGTTCGTTTCCTGAGACTAATCCAGCGTTATAGGTTCACCGTTCCTGTCCTCTGGGACAAGCAGACCCACACCATCGTCAATAACGAATCCTCTGAAATCATCCGCACTCTCAACACGGCATTCAACGATTTTATCCCACCTGAGAAGGCTCAAATTGACTTGTACCCCCAAAACTTGCGGGCCGAGATCGATGCGGTGAATGAGTGGGTGTATCCGGACATCAACAGTGAGTCCATATATCACATCTCTTCAAGAGTACTTATGACATTGATCGTACTACGCAGATGGTGTATACCGATCTGGATTCGCGACGACCCAGGGTGCTTATGAAACTGCCGTCAAGCAGCTTTTTGCTTCACTCGACAGAGTCGAGGAGATTCTGAAGAGCAATGAGTATCTCGTCGGCGGCCAACTCACTGAAGCTGATGTTAGGGCTTGGGTTACTATGGTGCGTCCTCATTCACAGCACAATCCGTCTCAAACGCTCATGTCAAATGTAGATCCGCTTCGATCCCGTCTACGTCGGCCACTTCAAATGCAATATCCGAAATATCCGAAACGGATATCCAGCAATCAACAAGTGGATGAAGAAATTGTATTGGAACCACGATGCTTTCAAGTCATCCACCAACTTTGAGCATATCAAGACACATTACTATTGGTCACATCCTCATGTTAGTGGTCATCTGTAACCTACACCAAGTCCGTGCAGCTTACCTACATTCATTCCAGATTAACCCGACTCGAGTGGTCCCCGTTGGTCCTGTCCCTGACATTGAGCCGCTTTGACTATCGAACAAGCTGTGAAAGAAGTGCAGTTGTATCTGAATGGACTATGATCACTGTTTAAGGAATAAAAGCTTTGGAATTGCAATAACAACTATGATACAGTGTTTGGTATACTCGAGACTCGGTTGTTCAGAAAGTTAAAGTCTGACCAGCTTCAGCAGTAACTGCAGCCGCGACGGAAGCAGCGTCTATCAAGTCATAGTCGTAAGGTGCGGAGGTAAAGGTACCCTCAGGAGCGGTGTTCTCTCCTCCGCCGAAATCGTTGCCGTTGGCGACAGCGTAGCCTTCATCGGTGGAGTAGAGGGGCTTCTTGGGGGCTATAACGCAATGAGCATCATGAAAGCAACTTTTTGGAAGAAATCGTTACTCACAGACCCAGACGTTGTCCTCAACCAAAAGTTGTGCACCGTCACGAGTGTTGATACCGTCATTGTTGCTCTCAAAGTAGTTATTGTAGATGTGGCCAGTTCCTGAGGGGTTGGTTAGTATCCTTCAATGATAGGAATTTTGAAATCGCACCGAAGCGGAAGGAAGGTGTTCGGGAATTGAGGTTCTTCCAGTAGTTGGCAGCATAGGTGACGGTGATAGCAACATCCTCGTCCCCGTTGCTGTCAGAGTGACCAACGAGGGAAGCCTGTAATTTATGAGAGTCAGCAGGGGACCGAAAACAAATAGGACTAGAGAGTCATGCTTTGTAGTGGTCGTGGAGGTAACTATTGGAAACAGTGACCTCAGTGCATCCATGGGTGATGTCGAGGAGACCGTCGTAGCTATGCAAATGACGTCAGTAACGGGCCTTTAATAAATGAGCACTGTAGCTGCTCACTAGTCCTATGTAAGTAAAACAGGGCGTCAGAAATTCCCTTTGCGGCTCGAGGAAAGCAGTACAAACCTTGTCGTGATCGAGATCGCTAGAGAGGTCAACGTGGTCGATCCAAACCTTCGAAGCAGCCTGGACGCCAATAGCATCACCAGCCTCGGCCAAAACTTTGGAGATCTTCAGGTTTCGGAGGATAACATTGCTGACTTCGAGGACACGAAGACCGACACCCTCGAGAGAGGAACCTGCGGCGCCGATGACGCTGGTGTTCGGCTATAAGGCCGGTTAACGAATTGCACCAATCGTTCCCAGATATTACTACTCACACCAACTTTGACAACGGTGTTGCCAGTGATAGTTCCATCAATGATGACAACCTTGGCGGCGTCACCTTCAACAGCAGCTGTCAATTCTTCCAAAGTGGTCACGGTAGTCTGAGTTCCGCCGGAGCCACCAGTTGTACCAGCTGCAAATCCGATGGTAGCCGTGTCATCTACTGAAGCGCGCTTGGTGATCTTCTGCAAAGGAGAAGCCTAGGTACAGATGTCAGCGCAAGACTAAAGCAGTAAGTATGGATTATACCCACCACAGCAGCTTGGACGGCGACAAAAGCAATGACGGATGCGAACCACTTCATTTTGACCGTAGTAGAATCCGAAAAGACAGAGAAATGCTTGTTGATTCTGTCGTTGCCATCGACTGAGCAGTGTTTATATACCTGTTCACCCAAGCTCCTTAGGATACCCTAATTGTTGTCGCTTACTCGCCCAGCTTCAAAATCTCGGGAGAGACTCGGCGAGCTCTATCTCGAGTGTTGCAGGCGGTCCGTGCGGCAAGAGCTGAAAAGGACTCGGAAAACCTGCTTTTAGTAGAAAGCTGTTGAAATCGTTCGCCTACAAGACATCTCCAAGGCCTATATGCGTCATCATAAATCACTTGAGGGCTATTAATTTTAGACTTCCATCAAAATACCGCGCAGAAAGAAGCTCACCCGGATAAACCTTTTGAATAACTCAAGATGACGGGTATCCACAGCCAAATGGAACTCGAGCAAAGTTGGAGCCTAGATCGAGGTCCAGTTATCTATCTTCTCTGCAACAGGACGCGATTCCTCCGTCTGTTTATCCCTACCATTGGTTGCGCCTGCCCAGTGCACCTTTACCAAGGCGGCAAGTCTCGTATTGAGCTGAGCTCCCACAGAGAGAGAGAGAGAGAGAGAGGATTTGGCAGACCAAAGTGACAGGTGTGATAGAATTCGAACCGTCTTCAAGTATGTTTTTTAATCTTAGTTCCAGCAAACGATCCTCTGTATGTCGGATGGTCCTAGGACGGTCCGTACTACACCGCTGGACTTATGTTCTCGTACTTTTCATGCTCGAGGGTAACTTGTTGGAGCTCCTATAATCAGCGCACGCTCGATACTTGATTTTCCGAGAATTACGCCCTCTTTCAATCCCCTTCCGCTCGCATCGTCCTACTCGGTCGGACCTCCTGGCCCTTGTCGCGGACCGTCCAAACCCATATCTACTCCACTATTTTCCGGATTTCCAGGGAGACGTAGCGCGTTATGGTAAATTCTCGAGAGGGTGCGTTACTTGGACGTAATGTGTGGGAGAGATGCGAGAGAGAGATGCGAGAGAGAGATGCGATATCACGGTCCATTACCAGGGCGTGAGTAAGTCACGAGGTGACTTTCAAACTTGAACCCCTGAGTTCCCTGAGTTACGACTACAATGTCTGCGACTACGGAATCTTCAATCCCTCGAACAGGCTTAGATGCAAATCAACTCGACCCTTTTTGCGCCTGCTTTCGGACTGGTAAAACTGAACCTGCAAATGACCCCAAGGAACGTCGACGGTCGCGCCCGAGTTGAAGCAATGACCACAAGTATGGCCGAGAATCAACTTCACTTTACTATGATACCGTTTTGCAGTTGAGGCTGCGGGAAAATGTACTTGCTGGTCCTCGTGCTCGCGTCAGAAGCCGAAGGCGGTCACCCATTGGGTCCTTTCGGTAGCAAGGAGAACAAGGTCTGAACGGCTTTCACATCCTGTGTACCCCCGAGTTCAAGGGAATCAAGCAGTGTATTATTCCTTGGCCAGATGATGTTAATCGTGAGTGGTTGATTCCGAATCTGACTCTTTACCTTTTCTGATATGAGCTCTGTAGAACCCGAATGTATTCGTGACAAGGTAAAACAAACTCATGGGCATTGGGGGCAGCAAATTGAAGAATCGAAGTAGAAGGGAAAGTAGAGGCAGGGCTCGTATATTCAATCGTTATCGTCACATCCAGAAACGCCCGTGCATCCTGACCCAATGGCGTAATTTCCTTCCAGCTCTTCCGTCCACCTGGGCATCTCGATAACAACTACCACTTGGATCTGCCATCGTGGAGATGGCTTCAGCATTTCTGGCGTAGCATGAGTCGTTGAATGAGATGCCATTCTAGAAACAGCACAGGTATATTTGACGGGACGTTGGGAGTAGGTATTGTACTGGAGGTTGTACACATCCTCTGTAACCACCTTTTCATCGTATCAATGGTGTTCGCACTTGAACTCGACTCTCATCTTCGTTCTCGGTTCAAGTTAGCATTCGACGATCGTATTTCCGACTTGTCGTAATTTGGAAGAGCGGAGGGGGTGCGTTGCTTGGGTGCAATTTGCAGGATTGAGGTGAAGCATTACTGTCCAGAGAAACTGGGAAAGTTTGTTGTGGTCGACTTCATGATCATGTTCCTTATACGTTTCATGTTGGAAGAGGTGAACAGCAGTCGAGACTCGAGTGCCGGTGAGTGTTTTAGCAGAAGCCCGTACTCTCATGACTGAAAACAAAATTATGCAAATGTAGATGAATTGCTAATTAGATTCTACAATTGTCCTATACCGTCCGAAAAAGTCTAGAAATAATCCATCCAAAGTTCGTGACACATATCAATTTACCAATACGAGATGAAGAGAATTTTCCAAAGTCATAACAGGGCAACCTTGAACGTTTCCTATAACAAAACAGCGGCTCCGATCAAAGAACAAATGGCGATCGAGCCAACGGTATAAAGAACACGTTCCCAACCACCCGTCATCAAAGTGAAAGCTGCATTACCGGTTGTCTCGGCGTTGGCGGCACTACCTGTGGGCGAAGTAGAAGTCTAAAGGCACAGAATGAGTCGTGAACAGCTAGATGACGATGATTACTACTCACTGGCTTGCCTGTACTAAGCGGCGCACTCGTTGGTTTCGCGGAAGTTGTGTTTGCTGCATGAGTTGCGCTGACTAGTCCGTTACTGATCGTGGCCACTTTCTTGCAGTTGGATGATGCCGGCGCGGGATGAGGAGGGGGAGTATTTGGTTCGCCTTGATGGAATGTAGACCCGCCATAAACACCCATAGGCTGCGTGGAGGAATCAGTGAAGATTGCCTCGAGAACGAATAGCACAAAACCATACCTCGCCACTGTTACCATCGCAATTCTCGAACGTACCCGCGTCGTAACTGGCAGGCATGTTCCAGGCGCATCCCATCACGTCGTAGATGTGTTGGCACATGGCTGCAGGATCCTTTCCGGCGGGATTACAGGCTCTGAAGCAGAATTGGTCAACGGCCATGAAATTCTACAAAAGCTTCGTCAGACTCAGCAAACTATTCAATCGTTAGCGGCGCACCGTCCACTCATGAATTTGTTGAAGTGGTCCAAACGCACTCGAAAAGACGAGACCGCCAATAGGATTTCCGTTACCATCCGCGCCGTGAGGATCGAGCTCGCCTCCTGCATCGCCTGCAGGAATGTTCATGGATGTGAAATCTCCGATACCAGTCACTTGGACGTAATCGGGGGTCTTGACAAAGTGTGCGCCTTTGATAGTACCATCGGGAATGAGACGAGTGCCATATCCGTCTTTGAGACACCAGGAGACTTCTTCGCGCTGGGCGAGATGGAAGAAAATCAGAAATGAGCTATATTACACGCATACATACAACCTTCTCACCTCAGTGTTACCAATCACTGAATCGGGGCCAGGCTTTGGCGGCGCAAAGAGACAGAAATCTTCAACAGAATTGACTGGCAGAAGGCGAAGCAAAGTTAGCGAACACTGCAGGGCCCAAGAGTAACCGAGACTCACTGTATGCATTTTGACAATCACTCGTCTGGCTCGCCTTTGTTCCGCACTTGTTGGTGCCCGATTGGCCTTGTTGAGTTTGATCTGGCAAGTTATCTGGCGAAAATGTTGCGCTATATTGGGCGGTTGCCTGGAAAACGAAGGAAGAGAAGGCGAGGATAGATATGGCGTACATCGTCGTTGAGGCAGGAGAGAACGAGAAGGTGACCAAAAGCGAGGACGAGGGGAGGATCCAAGGGAGAGAAGTGGCGGTGGCTGGCCTTAAAAGCCGTGAATGTCGTCTAAAAATAGTCATTGTCACCGACGTTAATTGCCAGATTTGTCGAATGGCTTCCCCGATCTGGCTATCTTCATGCCCCGAATACGCCTACGAAATACGCCTACGAGGAGAACTCATGATAACGCGACAGAACGATTGCTATTACGCCTTATGCAAAGAAAAGGAGACCACCCTCACCAAAGAAGTCACCCCTAGAGTCCCATACTAACGGCGTTCTTTGACCTGTTCACCGTCTAATCAACGCCGCATGTCAGAGCTAACAAATCTAAGCGCGGTCCGCGCCGCTCGCGTCTCAGAGGGGATAGCGGGGATTGAGTCCCGGAGTCAAAAACGTCCAAATAACATTCCATCGGCATAAAAGCAAAATTGTCCAAAGCATGTAAGTCTGGCCACGACGTTCAGGTCCACGAATGACCGTATAGTGCAAGATCAAGCCCTCATCCACCATGATATCGAAAACTACAACAATAACGCGGCGCCTCCAGTCAACACAATCACAAATGTCAATCCCATGCTATATATTCCACGCATATTCGGATTAAGCGTAGCTGCTGAGTTTCCAGCGGTAGCAGAGGCACCACCTGCTGTGTCGGTTGGTCTGGATGTACCGCCCTGCAAGGGTGTCAGTCCATTTATATTGAACGAGGAACAGGCACTACTCACGCTGCTCGTTATTGAGGCACTAACGCCCGAGGGCAGGATACTAGTCCCAGCAATGTTCACACCATTCCCAATTGTTGAAGTTGATTGACAATTCGACGATGGGGGAGCAGGATGAGCAGGTGGTGTAACTGGTTGACCTTGGAAGAAAGTAGAGCCGCCATAGACTCCCATTGGCTAGTCAAGAGACGGTAAGAAACATGTTTGACGGATTCAATAACAGAAAACACCTCTCCGCTTTCTCCTTGACACTTTTCAAAGACGTTCGCATCATAATTTGCAGGCATGTTCCACGCACATCCCATCACGTCATAGATATGCTGACAGAACGTAGGGGCCATTGGACCACGCTTACATGCCCTGAAGCAGAACTGTTCGGCTGACATAAAGTTCTAGGGAATTGAACATGGATTCTGAATTTCAATGTTCATTCCTGAAAACACTCACCGTCCATTCAAAAAGCTGTTCCACATCACCGCCAGTAAATGCATTCGAGAACACCAGCCCACCAACCGGATTCCCATTCCCATCCGCTCCATGCGGATCCAATTCCCCACCTTGATCACCTGCGGGTATGTTCAAGAGCGTGAGATTACCCACGCCAGTAACCTGAACAAAGTCCGGTGTTTGTACAAAGTGCGCGCCAGTGATAGCACCGTCTGGTATGAGACGTGTACCATAGCCTTGCTTGATACACCAGGCCACTTCAATTCGCTGCGATAAAAAATGAAATGCTGTGCTTCAAGGGGCGCGTGAACACCACACACCTCAGTGTTGCCGATTACACTCTGGGGACCAGGGTCGGGTGGTGCCCAAAGGCAGAAATCGTCAACTGAGTTAACTAAAAACAGTGATTTAGTTTTTTACGAGGAAGAGAGAGATCACTGAGTAGCGCACTGTATGCATTCTGGCACATGCTTGTCTGGTTAAACCCATTTCCACACCGATTCGTCCCCGTTTGTCCTTCCTCAGTTTGTTCGGGCACATTTGAGGGAAGATATGTTGCGCTGTATGTTTGAGACCTTGCAAAAGAAGCGAATACAAGCAGCGAAAATATCAGAAGCATGCTGGAACGCGTAAGCTTGACGGGTCGACGTGGATCTGGAATAGCACGGCGGTTTAACAACAAGATGAATTAGGGGAAGAATGGGTGGTGAAAACCTCTTCACCGTGGTGGATGAGGGAACGGAATTACAGCGGCGAATTGGAGAGAAAAACAGCATGAATTGGGGAAAGTGACTTACTCATATACTCTCGTCATTCTATGAATAGAATACACTCAATGCACGATGAACGTCACACGTAGAATTAGTACCGTCTGCACTAGTGCAACGTGCTCTCTTTCTCCTCGGACATTGATCTAACAAGCCATACCCAACCCTGCCCATCGTCATTTGCATCACTTCTTTTCAATTCGAGGCTGCCGCACACTGGGGACGATACAAGAGAAGAATCAGGATATAGGCTCCGTATCCCGAACACGGGTACAGTGACCACATTGTGGTCGGACGCGAGGACAGAAGAGTCGATTTTTGCTACAGATTGAATGTCAGCCGGAATGCCCATCGAAATCGTTTCACGTACCAAAGTCCTCCTGAATACCTGAAGCGCTAAAGGCCTACTGCTCGATCCATGTGTACGGACTGGTTGAAGGAATTGAAACGAAGAACATGGTCTCCCCTGGGCCGACTGAAACCGTTGGCAGGCTCGCTGTATATGATGGAGGACTTGAGTGGACGTGGGTGGAAGAGAGAATGGTGGGAATTTCAAGAATTTCGCGGCAATGGTTACGACCGTTACGTCCATCACCACTTTCAAAGTCCATTATGTCGCGTTCTTTCTCTGGTATGACTATCACCTGCATCAGCGATCTCACCGGGCCAGACTGGAGCATATGAATAATGTAAGTCCAACATCCGAACAAGAGCAATTTCATCTGGCATTCCCCTTACATACTCTGCAGCAATCAGGGGGTTCCATCCAGGAGCTGCAAGTCCATTCGTGCAATTCACAGGAACTACTTCATGTCACCACCCATCTAGATGTATGTCATGAGGAATCAGAGCACAATGGCCAAGAATAATTCGTGTGTGCAGCTTCCAAATCATCAGATCGAACTTTGAAGTTTCATTTCCTCTTTTTCACCTTTGTAAGCAGTTATTCGCCTTGGCGTCAGCAGCCAGAACGGGAATCGACTTCCCTTGAGACGCAATACGAGATAAAGGAAGTCAGCGTACATGCAGGTTATCGTCGTTGGTATCGGTATCAAAGCAGGATACGAGTCCAGTCTCTTCAAGGACAGAGCCTCTGCAGAGCCACTCGTTCATTCGAGGTCAATGCCATCGGGCTCTCACCGCTTATCGATATCTTTGTTGCCGTCCATTCTTGTGGAGCTCTACTATGTCGCCTCACCCGATTTCTCCGGTCGCATTGGTCGACTGTCGTACGAAAGCTGCCGGAAAATAGTGCAGATGACGCGATGGAGGCCCCACCCTCCCCTGCGGCTGCCATCACTTTCAACTTTTTCAGACCGTCGCCCCGAGTGGTCCGTCTACAAGCAGTGCAAACCGAGTCTCTTTCCGAGGTTACCAGAGTTGACAATGGCTTTGCGGCACAACGGATTCGTGGAAGAAATTATGCAAATGGTATATAAAGACATTTAGACTGAAGAGGAGCGAGCCAGACACATCTTCTCTGCCACGTCCTATTCTCTCACCAAAATGAAATGGTTCGCGTCCATCGTCGCTTTCATTGCGGTTCAAGCTGTCGCGGTCGGCACGGCTCAACTTTTGACGCGTCCTTTATCGATTCACGTGGCTTTGTAGGCCTCACCTACTCGCTTCGTCCAACGGGCCTCTGTGGGCGATACTGCTACTGTTGGTTTTGCAACTGGCACCACTGGTGGATCTGGTGGTACACAAACGGTCAGTATCACCTGTACACGCTGGCGGTTGATCCTCAATCGTATGCTGACTACTCGTACCTTTCAAGACCCTCAGGTCGTTGTCAGAACTCCAGGCTGCCGTCTCCGGAGACGCGAAGAAGATCGTCATTGTCGACGGCAACATTAGTGGCGACGCTGTTATCAAAGTAGGCGTAAGTATCCCAGGCATCCATCTGGACTTGAAGTATCAACATATCGGTCACCTTAGTCCAATACCAGCGTCCTCGGTGCCCCAGGTGCCACTTTCACGGGTATTGATCTTCGTGTCATCGACGTCACCAATGTTATTATTCGTAATGTCAAGGTTAACAAGGTTCTGGCTCCTGGTGACAACGTCGGTGCCCAGGCCGAGTCGAACGTCTGGATTGGCCACGTTGAGCTATAAAGTGACCTCAATCACGACAAGGTTCGGTTGTAACATTGGGAATTGCATTAATACTGACGGATTCGGTAGGATCACTACGACGGTCTCTTGGATATCACCCATGGATGCACTGGTGTCACTGTTTCCAACAGTTACCTCCATGATCACTACGAGGTACGACACTACTTGACACGTTCGCATCAAGAAATTCACCATATTATCAGGCTTCCCTCGTTGGTCACTCTGACAGCAACGAGTCCGAGTCCGAGGATGTCAATGTCCGTGTCGCCTACGTTGGAAACTACTGGAAGAACCTCAACCCCCGTACTCCTTCCCTCCCCTTCGGTTTGTTATCACTCGCCACTGAGTAACTAGCTGATTAAGTGGTATATCTCAGGAACCGGACACATCTACAACAACTACTTTAAGAGCAACAATGACGGTATTAATACTCGTGTAGGTGCTCAGCTCCTGGTCGAGAACAACGTCTGTGTCTGTGAGTGACGATTTATTCCCGAGCATGATCATGATACTCATTGTATTGTAGCCCCCAAGAAGCCCCTCTACTCTACTGATGAAGGTTATGCTGTCGCTACTAGAAACGACTTTGGTGGAGGCGAAAACACTACTCCTGAGGTACTTTTACTTTCCCGCCTTACGAGTACAGTCTCTTGGATGCCAGCAAAGTTGTCTCCTCTGTTACAGCAGAGGCCGGTGCCAACCTTACTTGGTAATCAACATCGATGCACCGTACCTATCAGTGTAAATAAATGCCATATCATTTGTACAGTCATTACCAGAATGGAAGAATACTGAAAGCCGTTCAATCCTGAGTCTTGAGTCTTGAGTCTTGGACCTACGTCTAACCAAACAGCATTTCTCAACATAATAGTAAATATCAAGGATAGAGAAGATATCAGTCTGATAATTTAGTCTTCAAGCAGCAACCCAGAGGAATTTTACCGAATTGACAACAACAGGAAACAAAAAGTTGAGAAAGGCGTTGAGCGTTATGCATAGGTTGGCGAGGATTCGAACTCCTTCGCTGGTGTTTACTTAAATGACTAACTCGACTTCGATAAACCTAATAACGGCTACGAAGAGAATCAGCTCGGGTCACTTCGAATAAAAATGCACGCACCCTTATCAGGACAACGAGAATGCTAGTGCTTAACAAAGTAGGCACCCAGTTCCTTCGACTTGAACGAGACTAGTATTGAAGTTGATGATTGGTCGACAGCGAGGCGACGAGGATACCCTTCACCTCCAGGACGAACAGGATAGTCTACGGCGTGCTCCGGAGCGCCAGGAAAGAAAAGGTGAAAGATATCCACTACCCCGTCTACCAAAATCCAGATTTGAGTTTGGAGATATGTGAATTCCAAGCTTTTGGCTTAACGTCACGATGAACAGGGAGAGCCCCTGGAGCGATATCGACCTGAGTTTCCCGACATGTCAGGGCAGACCTGCGTCCTAGGAGCAGGACTTGGGTATCCGCCATTACCGTATATATTGCAGCAAGGACGAAGATGCAGAATGATATCAAGCACACATTGTTCCCAGTGTTTCATGGCGCAGTCTTTGCATCCAGCAAGATCACGAGAAACTTGAAACAGTGAAACAGTTCGAGAGTCGAATGTTCAAGGATTTTTCCAGGAGAATCGAGAGCGAGACGTATAAGTTCCAGCGGTGTATGTCCTGAATTCTTCTCGAACCCACGAGTGCATCCTTCTACGATGCCAAGCCGAAGTTAAAGGTACCCAGTATGTGGTCTGGGATTTGGCTGGTACGCGAAGGGGTGAAGGCCGTCAAGGACGGTACGTCGGGTGCCTGAAGTAGAGCTCGGATACGGAATGGTCACAGGTGAGTCAAGTCTCGAAACGACAGTAGTGACGATCCGCCTCAGCCGTGAGAAACGCTTACCTTGCTTTCCTGTCGTCGACATCTAACGGTCTGGGCCAAGGCTTCTCATCCTCTACTTCCTGTCTAATAGATCCTCCGTGTACTCAGGGGAGAGAATGGGTGATAAGACGGAACTCTGAAAAGATGGTCACATCCGTAAGTTGTCTTAAGCATTGCTCAATATTTTTAACAATATGCACGCTTCAACTGATCCAGTGAATCCCGACGAGTGTTCAGTCATTACGTTGGAGAATCTAGTCACAGTGTTATTCAACATCTACCAAGCTCTATACGCCTTTACGCTAATAGCTGTTGTATTGGCACTTGTACTCGTCGCGTTCAGCAAGACTTCCGCGAGGATGAACGTATTCGAAAGTTTTGTATAATTGCCCCCGATGTCGACATCCTGCAAGGTTTTGCTCCACTTGAATCATGAACGGCAGATATCAGAAACGGGGAACTCCTTACCAGTGTGGCGATGTGCCTCGTATTCGTGCCTTCACCACTCTCCTGCACCACAAATGGCGTACCGTCACTAGTGGTACCCCATACCGTCCCGTAGCTCCATGACGTGGTATTCGGAGGGATGGCGCTGTCTTCATCGACATACACGAATGCCACTCCACCATGCACAGTACCGTTCACGGCCGAGCCTGTGACAGTACCGTTGACGATTGGCACAGCTGCGAGAAGGTCTTCGACCTCAGATACCATTTGGAGTGGGAGGTGACATGCATACCAAGTTTCAGGTCTCCGTCCGATCGTATCATCAACTCCGACCAGTACCACGACGTATTCCAAGATGTTACTGTCTCAGTGAAATCCGAACCCAACGCTCCAAGCTGGAGTCGTACATCAAAAAGATGAGTGAGGGAGATAGAGGGTGTTGATGAGCGGGTGTTATTCAATTGGTTCGGGTTCGATTGTCGTGCCACAAGGATGTTAGGCACGCCAGAAGCAAAAGAGTTGCTCAAGAAAGGAAGGACAGAAAGTAAAATAGCGGTGAAGTGCATGCTGGTGTGGGATGTCAAAGCTAATGGTTTCAGTAGGGGCTCCTTTATATCTTGAAGGAACTCGCGATTCCGAAGCTGCGGACATAGCCCTCTGGCGAGGGTATACCTTCCGACAGCTGCGCGTTTTTATATGAAATATACATGACGCGGAGTGTTGGATATACTTCCCGTCTCCTTACCTCTGCGCCTTCAACACCACTCGGTTATTCGGCTCTTTCGCCCAATTACTGTTGAATAATTACGGATGTCTTTACCAGAAACTGTCGGTAAGTTCCAGGGTTATACTCTAGTCAAGCATTGACCCTTATTAGTAGAGGTCTATAGAATGAAAAGTCGAGCTGCGCAAAAAGCCGAAATCCCGCCGAAGTCCTATTCACTACCGTGCCTCAAACCCCTTGTCCAATACCGTCTCATCGCTGACGTTACCCACTACATCTCCCAAAATGAAAATTGGCACCAACCAGGAGTATTTTCCCCACTAACTCTACGTTGCTACCCCACAAACAGCATATCGTCGTACTCCACCGCGGTATTGAGCTCAATATTCGCGGTGTCATAGACGTTGAGGTATACAGCCCTTCCACGAATCATTCCATTCAAAACCTGCCCGGATAAAGACGAGACGTCATTACTCGGATATCGGTTATACGGATGAACACATGCACGACATGCCGAAACATCAGAATGAGAATGAACGTGCTACTGGCGATGGTGGTTATAATACTCTTCATTCCAAGTCGACTCTAATATCAAAGGGCTATTATTATGTGGGGGTCGGCGTCATTGTGGCAGAGGGCCAATCCATGGTGTGTCAGAGGGTGTGGTGATGACAGTGAGTCCGAGGTCGGAGCGACTTGACCCGTTGGTTAAGCTAGCTGTAGCAAGTACAAACAAGGTGGCGATGGATTCCATTATCGCTGGGATAATTCTTGATGTGAACCCTCTGCGCATTGCTGGGAGCTTACACTGAAAAGGCAAAGTCTTGAATTTGTGTACACTGTCGCTGGAAGAATCATTGACACTGCTAGTTTGTTATTATTATTCTTTCTGTCGGCCACCTGTCTTATGAATAATCTTCTTCCAGTCTACATCACTTCAAGCTCTTCTTGATGTACTGAACCGATATTATCCGCACACAAGTTTTATTATGGAACAGGTGCACGTTAAGTTTATCGGACATCGGTGCGACTCTTGACGAGTAGAGGATCCTCGGCAATGTTATTTGTGTGTTGGTTTAATGCATGCGAACTCTATCACGGTCAGGTGCCAAATTGTCCATGCTAAATTCCACGGCGCTTTGTCACCTGCTAGCTCACCTCAATTCACATCTTCAATTGTCTCCAAGTGCTGGTCCGATATCATCTCTGCACTTGCGCTCTCCATCTTTCCGAATATCTTTCCGCTACATCACGAGCCATGCGGATTTCTCAGTCCAACCATCAAAGCACTATATGATTGTCCAGATTTAGCCTCATGAGCATCGATTTCTGAACTTCGGATCCGAATACAGTTTATGAACAATATGGCTTTCGTGTGAGTTGCTGGCAAGCCCATTCATTCGTGCTGTTACTTACCACTCTTCGCGATTAGAAACCATCTGGTCTATTTCTCGGTTTCCTAGGAAGGATTCTGCAAGTGCGCTCTACGGCCTGGTCGGCAAAAATTACGAAGATGTATAAAAGTGCATTCCTCAGCTGTGAAACCCTCTTCAGAGATACTTTGCTAGTTCTCCAAGAATGAACCTGCTCCGATTTGTTCTCCTTGCTCTTCCATGTGCTGTATTCGGCGCTCAGTATTCGCAGACTGACAGCCACACTGGCACAGGATTTCTCCAGGCTTTCTCGTACCAAGCAATATCGGATCCCACACATGGAAGGGTGTATGTTATCCGAACTCTGTGTGCTTCACTCTGATGCAGATATTAACCCTGACTCTACAGAAACTATGTGGATGCCAACACGGCGCGGGGGCAGAACCTCACCTATGCTTCGGGCGACCACTTTGTTCTTCGAGCAGATTTCAAGAATTATCTCGACCCGTCTGGCCCGGGACGAAACTCGGTCAGAATCCAGTCGAATAAACGTTATACAACAGGAGTTATGATGTTAGTTTCAATCTCTCCTTGTCACCTGGGTAATTGAGCTGAGTATTTCTCAGATTCAATATTCGACATATGCCACAGGGTTGCGGGTATGTCTTGTCCGTCAAGTGTCATTCCTTTTAGTGATAGAACATTTGAAGTACATGGCCGGCTGTATGGACCGTTGGTGATAACTGGCCAAACCAGGTATGTACCATTCACGCACCCGGGCCCGGCTCACCGAGTATCTATTCGTGCAGGGTGAGACCGATATCATAGAAGGCGTTAATGGTCCGGACGTGTCCTATTCGATCTATTATACCGTTTAATAAGAATCTCCAGATCAAGGCCCCAACCAAGGAACTCTCCACACAAATGCTGGTTATGTTACATCTCCACAGTTTTTGACCTCTGACTGATCGTACGACACATCAGGTTGCACGATGCCAGCGTCACAATCGCAGACCGGGTAAGTTGTTGCACTCCGTAGAGGATCATCCACTTACCAATCCCGTAGCACTGCTGTACTAAACGATTGCAACGTAGCGGCAAACAGTAACAGTGGCTGCGGAGTCCGCTTCAACGACGGAAGAAGCTATGGGCCATCTTTCAACGCCAATGGGGGTGGATGGTAAGCTCGAATTCAATGTTCCGGATCAGAGAGTCGGGTTTTATTGTATCCTCAACAGGTACGCAATGGAACGAACAAACTCGTTCATCAAGATCTGGTTCTGGTCTCGTAATGACGGGAACGTTCCCTCTGAAGTGCGGAATGGCGCTGGTAGTGTGAATACTGATAGCTGGGTGAGTATATATAGATCTCTACTTTGGTTTTGGACCATTCTTACTCGTGGTTATGCGCAGGGTACTCCAACGGCAAACTTCCCCAGTACATCCTGCCCGATCTCATCGAAATTCGGGGAACACAACATCGTTATCAACCGTAAGTGACTTGCTCACCATCTATGACATTCGTTGATAGGGTCATCTGTAGTGACGTTCTGTAAGTTAAGATAAGGACCCATCGAATCATACCGTCTCTAAGACCTCTTCCAGGTGGTGACTGGGCTGGCAGTGTGTACGGCAACTCTGGGTGTCCTTCTAGCTGTGTCGGTGAGTTTGAGATCTTCCCGCCCCCAAGAAAATGTGATGACAAGCTGTTTGACAGACTATGTGAATAATAACCCATCGGCATTCCGGGATGCGTACTTTGATTTCGCTTGGCTCAAGATCTATGGCTGAGCCAAGATGGATAACCTTTGCTTCGACACCTTGTATCTGACTTTACGGAAAAATTTGGAATCATTGTAAAGTGTATAATAGGTATATCGGAAATTGTGCCACTTCTCCGAGATTACGAGCGTAAATAGCTTGGCCTTTGCCGCAGCCAGAAAACTCTTCGTCAAGCTTGACTTTCAAGTCAGTATTGTCAAGTTTCGGATGTTTGAGAGATTGAAGCAGAGAGAGCAGTCTTGAGATCAAGGTACAGTAGTACCGTACTAAGCATCTCGGCAAGATTCTGAGCGGCGACGGAGCGGACTTGGCGATGACACCTGTTGCGTCTTCCGACTGTCCGGGCATTCATCTGCCACAGCCACTACGTTACCCTGGTCGTTCCTTCCTTATCTACCATTGACTGCTCGCTTTGAGCCCTGAATCACGACAAAACTCAAACTAGTCCGCTCTTGGTCCAATATTACTTAGGCGCATGACCCTGCACCCCAACAAGACACGATCTCACGGCCTGCCTCCCTTCCTGATGAGCTCATAGCCTTGTCTCCCTTCACCCATGTCCACGAACCAAAACAGCTTGAATAGGGACGACGCTTTCAACCCTCTGTTCCTTGCCTTTCTCGGCATAGGGCTCTTCACTGCCAGTATGGTAGCGCTTGTCGGTTGGAGACGCGTGCAGAGGCGTGCGTTCACCAATACACCAGCACCATCACATGGAGGATTCAGCTATGGAATTGGCATAGGTGCTGGGTGGTATGTTTATCCATACGTGGAGGAGGAGAAGGAAGTGGTGAGGCCTGAGCTGTTCGATCTGAGGTGCCCAAAGGATAGAGGAAGGATGGAGAATTGGGAGGCGTGCATGGTGTGTTTTACTTGTTCTCAGCCATGTGATATAGCACTAAGCTTCGTTGGTTATGTGCAGCCAATATCCGCTTCTTTTTTGCCCTCAGACGACCAGTCGGAAGCACGATCGTCGAACGCAAACTTGAACCGAGGACGAAGACGAGAGTCGAGTTCAAGTGTGAACACCATTGATGCAATGAAAAGTTGGTTACAGAGGATGCGTACAACTTCCAGCACAATGCCTACTCTCGACGTCCCGTCAGATCTACCTGCTGTTTCTCGGATGGCACCTCATTCGACGACTCATGCTACACCAGAAATGACACAAATGCCAGAACCATCTGCAGGTCGGCAGATTCAAGTGGCAGTTGTTATCGAGATGCCCAGGCGGACGAAAGAGCTGGAAGGAAATTATGCCATTGGATTAGGACGTATGAGCGTTTCTGGATGTGACGATAACGATTGAACGATATACGAGCTGATTTTAACGATTCTTAGGACTGCAACTGTAAATCTATTGTATACATCCTGTACGTCTTGCGCACTTATACCAATGCAATCTGATACCTCTATGCCTCTCGTCCCTTGTCGTATTCAGCCCCTGAGGGTCATCCAGAAATTTCATGGACTTAAGGTTATTCCCTCCGGTGACAAGGCGACAGGTAACGAAAGCGAAAGGGATCCCGCGAATGCAGGTTCCGTTCTCGTCTTTCTCGGAACGTTTCTACATCGTCCCAAAGAATTGGAGAATCCATTACGTGGAGTGACCGGAGGCATGGAAAAGGCGTGTTAAGTATATTGCATCTCTTTATGTGATACGCCGCTGAACTCGAACTTCCCACACCGCTACCCCACTCAGATTACCATGGTCAGGGTTCTACCGTCTCTCCCGATTACTCCTCTCACTCGTGCGGCACTGGAGTGTTCTCTGGTTGGCCATAGACGCAGAGCCCTTCAATTCATCACAGCTCCGTAGGGAAACGATTGATGCCGTTATCACACCTGCTATCTCTCTTCCGCCGACCTTTGCATCGCTACAATGGTCACAGAGCCGATTCCTTCTATCCTATTCAAGATACTGCACTCCTCGTAGAACTCCGGGCCAGGCAGCGTACTTTCAGTGGAGCATATGGAAGATCTGCACTGGGGAACCTGGGGTATAGCTTGACGATACTAAGGTTATTCGATAAGCGGTTTTATAAGAGTGAGTTCCGGTCTAACTATTTCATAAAGACAATTGTTCTTAGTTATACCCAGTTGGTCTGTTATTTGCAGCTCTCGCAATGATGCTGCTCGTAATGTCGTTCTTTCGGGATAGACATTCCAGGCATGATTTCGCCGACCCCGACGATCTTTATGAGGAACCGCTGCCAGTGGAGGGTGTAAAACAGGATACGAGAGCTAATATAGTATCTGCATCTCCTATGGATGCGAACTTGAACACCGAATGTCTTTGTCGCCCAACATCCAAGAATCTGTCTAAGGTGGAGCCAATAAAGAGTGTAGGCCAGGGCGGACGTATAATTGGCCGACCATTTGTCACCGCTGGCTATCAGGTTCTTGCGGTAACTGGGATGGTGTTAGCTGCTGAGATTGCGTTGGTAGTGCTGATTGTGGGGATGTAGATGCTTATAGAGAAGAGGCTTAGATAGATATAAATAGATCCTCTGCCGCCGCCGCCACCACTCAGCCTCGTATGCCTGAATACCTGGGAACCAATCTTGTCACAAGCATCAAAATCCTAACAGACATTGATGATATTTCTCCGGGTCCTTTCATTCGACAACCCCAGCGGAACTGTGTGCTTTACTCATGCCAATACGAACGGAAGAGGCTGAGAATTGGACTCTTCCTCATGTGTAACAGTCATTATTGACTTTTGGAGGACATAGAGCGAACTTAACAATGAACGATACATAGCCACTAGTTCCCTAGAACCTTTTCCACCGAGATCGATGGCTTGACGGGGGGTTTCCGCATGCTGCGTATACTAGTACTAGACTGACCGCTGGCATGGATCAAGAAGAGTAGGAGACCAGACAATCTATCTAGGCTGTATTCATCATCAACATAAGAACAGGCACTTTTAGGACACGACGGAAGCTCGTTGAGCGACGTTTTGAATGCTAGCCTGCCAACGCTATGCTGAAGCTCCAACCACTCCAAGGAGAGCCTACTTCGACAGTTGGCTGACACAGGCAGTGATATATTATGGTACCTGTGGTGATATAGTACTGTATCATATCAATCTGCTCGAACACAAGCGTCTTATAGATTCAACAAATCGGAAGCAGTGCAAAAGTATAATTTATTGACCAAATAGCAGATACGTCAGAGTAGTATAGAAAGAGGAACGTATATTACAGCACACAACTAGTAGAATACTCGCTGACATATGTAAACTCGTACTGGCGAATAGAAAACGAGTCAATAATAATGATAATAGTGCTGACCAAATAGCTCAGACAGCTGACAGTTAACCATATAAAATCCCCGCAGCCAAAGTACCTAGGGAGATGTGTTACTAACAACTGGAAGTCATCTTCAGATTGCTTCGTGTCGTAAGAAGGCAAAATCAACTCACGGCGAACATCGAAGTGTCAACGAATCGCGCAAACCAATCATCAAACATCGAATCTGTCGCGAACTCTGAGAACTGAGCGCTGAGCGCTAATAACCCCCACTAAACGGTCCCGTTGTTTCTTGTTCCCCAGTAGCTCGTGTACTGGTCTACAATAACCAACCTCTGGAACCCCCTTTCGAGACCGGAGCCTCGTATTGTGCGTCCTCGGCAGACCATGGGAGTTGTTTTACTCCACCACGGCCGGAGCGTCAATCACCCAGGAAGCGCTGAGCATGTGCTCAGCGCACATCCCAAACTTGAGACGACTGTGGCCGCCGCAATGATAAGATGCAAACGTCCGTTGCTGATCGGCTAGAAGTAGGTAAGATGGAGAGTCCACCAAACACTGTATGTTGCAGCAGGCAATCCACCCTTTTCATACCTGCCCCCCAAGTCCGCTGAGGATTCGCTGAAGCTCTGGCCCTTCCATGGAAAACGTCCAAGACGCGTGCCTGTTGTTTTGTGCAGAGGGTGTTGAACTCTTCGCCTCCGTATTGAGTCGAAAGGCACGCGTAAAGCGATTCGAGAACGTCCCCGATGGTTACGCCTTTTCTGTTGCGTACATCGATAAGCCAAGGGCTGGGGAATACTTCGCACAAGATTTGTAAACGAGTTACCGGGGGCTCCGTGGCGAATATGGATAGAACTCGGCGGGATAATGTGCGTTGCTGATGTTGGGGGGAGAAGGCATTGGCATTGGCAGGATGCTCTCTAAGATCCCAAAGAAGCGGACAACAGTGCCCGCCTTTAGACTCCAAGTCGAAAGGCTGGTGTTCGAGTAGGGGGTGTATCTTGTTGATCATGGTGAGGAATAGTGGCGAAGGCGAAATGAGTGCATCGGTCTGTCTTTTATTCACTCAGCCTAATGGTAAAGGAACCTTCAGTCCCAATCCAGATGCGTGTTTGCGTTCAAAAATTTCTGGAATGTATCATCGCCATGAGTAGACCGGGAAAACCAGTGCTGCCCTGAGAAGAATAAGGTAAATTGTCTCATCACCGAGGGGACCGTGATGTGCTTGATTGTCGACAAGGATTTGGCAAGGATTTGGTTGCCCCTCAATGTATAGGCGTGAGGCGGGTGGGGGCGGGTGACGTGTCGGAGAGGCTGTGCAACATAGCAAAATATGTTGTACTTTGGCTATAAGTAGCGGGCGTTGGTACAACTTCTGAAGATGACGATTGCGTCAATTCAATATTAACAGCTATACCGACAGAGGCTGAGTCAACGCAATGGAGCATAGATGCTATATCCTCACCGACCGCAATTTAACCGGCCCAGCACTTCAAAGATCCCGTAAGTTCCTCTATCCTCTTTGTGAGTCTCTCAAGGTAGCAATTGTCGAGACAGCTATGTCACTCTATCCCATTCTACGTTATCATAACTCGTAAGAGTATATGTGTGAGAGAGCATCTAGGCATCGTGTATCATGAAGTATCGTTCCTTAGTTGCTAAAAAAACCATGAAAAGGGGCGATCTGAGGATGATTGCAAGCACTGCAGAAGGTACAGAATCATGATACTCACTTTTTGGTGCTCCACCGGACGCCCAAGCGCCCAAGACATAAGCCAGTCATCGATCCAGACATAGCACTCCGGAAGTAACACGACCACACAAGGCGAAACATACGAGCTTACTTGTTCCAAAGGCCCAAGAGCGGAGGTCGTGGTACGTACCAAACTTCGTTGATTCTCACGCAAACCGCTGCTCACAGTTTTACTCTTACAGCATCCGAGCAAAGAATAAAAGCTGAGTGTATATCATAGGAACGGCGCAGTTTACAATGACAAAGATTTACGGAAATGACAGTGAGAAACAGAGAGTGCGGATCTCGTAAGGAGCGATTTGAACTGTGATGGCCATGGTCTCAATATTGGGAAGGCTCGTATACTTTCAGCCAAGCGAAGTCAAAGTACGCATTCTTGAAGGCTTCCGGGTTGTTTTCTACAAAGGCTGGAGATAGCAGTGCATGAGTAAAGAAGTCTTTGCAGTTGAACTTGAACACGCACAGGTGCAAGTTCCGGGACATCCAGATCTTCTATAAACGTCGACTTGACCTGCTAGATCACCACCTATTCATAAACCATCAGATAAATCCCTGGTGTCAACGAATGATGAATAGCTCACACAAGGTAACTAGAATACCGAAAGTCAAATTTTTGGCTCAGGACAGTCAATGACGATACTGCACTCACGATTGATGATAATCCTGTGAGGACCAAACTTTTCTGATATCGTGCAGTTGGACGTGCTTGGGAAATAAGCCGCAGGTATACCCTATTGAACCACTGATGAGTTCCGAACAATCGCTAGGAGTATGCTAGCGCATTCATAGTATACCCAGGTCTCTGTATCGATTGCGGTCTCGCCACAGCTAACTTGTTGAGGAACATTGGTACTGTTACGTTCCCAGAACCATATCTTTATCTCGGTCTCAGTCCGTTCCATGGCATACCTAGAGGTTGCGCTGTGAGCAATCGTCCTTTCCTGGTGGTGCAAAGAGGCTCACCATCCACCACCGTTTGCATTGAATCCTGGTCCAAAGCTTCGAGGATTTGTATCGTACGCTCCGCAACCCTCATTGTAATTAACAGACGTGTCACAATTAGTCGCGTCAGTGATTCTTGATATCTAGTCAGCTTTTGATCTTTCACTACAGAAAAGTGTAATCACCCAGTTTGAGTACGATTTAGCGGCATAGTACAGTCTACGTGGGAAGTCAACGGATGTGGATATGATAGTGCAGAAGACCACGTGCTTGACGAGGTGTGAAGGTGCATCATATTCATTCGTTCCGAATTCACGCCCTCCACGATGTCCACTTCACCCTAGGGCGTGTCGTGAGCGAATATTGGGCTGAGATGAATGCTCTCACTCACATTTTTCGGCCAGTTACTTCCGACAGTCCAGACAGCAGGCCACGTCCTTCAAATTACAAAAGCATTGCTGCGATTTCCAAGAGAGAGTCGCGTCAAGTACTAACCCACATCCTTCAGGCATATGGCGAATATTGAATCTAGCGAGGAAAAAGTTTAGAATAAGGTTCGTAAGGTTCTTTGCGAGTGCATTGCACTCACATTATGACTGCTTCCGTGTACAGCTTCCTGGAGTGTAACCTAACCGAATTGCGACCTGGTCCAGTGGTCCCAAGCTTGGACTTGTAGTCGGCTCGCAGGATGAAAGTGTCGTCGGTGGCAAATGTAAGATTTTCTGCCTGGGCGGTCCATGGGCCGACATAGTTCCTATGTTGAGGAGAAAGTTGAGCTGCAGGATAGGATCGAGAGGTTCGAAGACGTACACTCTGCCATGCGTAGGATCGGCTATTCCCACAACCGTGAACCACTGAAGAAATTGGCTGCCTGCGTAACTGTCTGTTTGGTCATAATACGCCCCCAAAACTGGTAGAATCACCAAAAAAACTGCAGAGATATAAGCCGTAGTCCAGACCATACTCACTATACCGAGGATAAGGAACGACTGGGTCGCAGTTGTTGGCACGCCGCACGTTAAAACAGTTTGGCAACCGATCGGTTTAGCATTGACTACTCCTTTTTCGGCTTGAAACACGGAACCGATATTATTGCACCAAAGAGAGCAGCGTGCAGGTAGAGAGTCAAGAGTCGAGTCGAAGGAAACTTTTTCCCAGGATCCCACCATGACGCGCTTCGACTCTCTGATCTCAGAGTTGATGGCATGTAAACTCTCTTTGTTTTCTTTGAAAAGTTACAGTAAAGGTGATATGACTACTTCCAGCCCTCACATACATAGAAATAAAATACGGATACACACAAGTCCCCAACAATAATGGTTTACTCATAAACCTTCGCCCAGGCAAAGTCAAAGTACGCTTCAGAAAAAGCGGCCGGATTATTATTTACGTAGTCTGGGAGGAGAATCAAGTCTAGTTCTCTCGGTATGGAGTATACGCACCAACACAAGTTCCAGGACACCCAGCTCCATTAAAGATCGCGTCCTGGCCAGCCCAGTCACCACCTGTTTAAGCTTATGAGAAATTTCCGACCAAAAGTCGATTAGCAGTGAACCCACAGAAAGTCACTACATGAACCATAGGTTAGAATGGTCAATTCCAGATATGGCTCGAAAATGCGTACGATTTATGATGATATTATGAGGCCCAAACATCGATGAAATCGGACAGCTGGTGCTTGGGAAGAAAGCCCCAGGGGTTCCCTGCAACATCCAGGTCGTCGACAGTCAGATGAGGATAACTTGCAGAAAATGATTACGAACCCAACTGTCTGTGTTGATGGTAGCCGTGCCATCGCGGACATCAGCGGGGACGGCAGCGTCGTTACGTGCCCAGAACCAGATCTTGATGAAATCATTGGTTCGTTCCACAGCGTACCTGAGGAATGGAACTAAGCGACTGGACCCACAAGAGACGCAGGGACGACTCACCATCCTCCTCCGTTCGCGTTGAAAGCGGGACCGTAGCTATTCGCTTGGGGGAACTCCACCCCACATCCAGCGTTTCCGTTTACCGCCACATCGCAATCGAGCTGAAGGGAAGTGCTAGAAGATTTGGGGTACTGATCAGTGACTTGACACCTTGAGACGTGTGATAGTTCTCACCCAGTCTGCTCACGCACAGCAGGCATTGTGCAGCCTGTCGGGGAATACCCAGTGAGCATGTAAGCTAATGTTGGACCCTGAGGAACCACATGCCCGTAGAAGTATGCAAGGTTCCATGGTTGGCTCCGATGTCGTTAACTCCTTCGAGTAGGTCAATCTCTCCCTGTAATCAACGTCAATACTTCGTAGCTCAGCTATTCACGAGCGGCGAGGGTACCTGGGTGGGCCAAGGCTCGCTGAAGGACCACAGCGCTGGCCAGGTTCTACAGAATAAAGAATGGATGAGTCGCCACGTCCAAGTCGGCAGCAATTAAGCATACCCGCATCCTTGCGGCATGTGGCGAATGTTGAACCTGATAGATAGCTGAGTGTCAGAGCGGCATCGGGAGAAATGACTATCAGAGCGTACGCCATAACCGAGTTCGAATATTGCTTGTTTGACTGGAGCCGGACCGAATTTCGTCCCGGACCGCTCGGACTCAACACAGTCGAAAAGTCTGAACGCAGAATGAAGGTGCTGTCTGATGCAAATGTCAAATTCTGACTAGCTGCAGTAACAGCATCGACATAGTTCCTGGGGATCAGGGTTTGAGTCGGACCTGTGAAAATTTCAAGCAAAAGTACTTACACGCGTCCGTGTGTGGGATCCGCGATATTCATAGTAGTGAAGCCCGACAAAAAGCCCTGTCCGACATAGTCGTCAGCCAAGCTGTACGAAACAGCCTTGACATGAGCAACCAGAGGGAGGAGTGCGAGAAGACACTGTGAAAGACGAGCCATCGTGCCGGAGGAAGCGAATATTGAGGAATCACCAGCTCGAGCATAAGCCCTTTATACCACCAAAGAGAAATCCCGAGAGGGATCTTGTTGCGGTATCAAAATAATTCAGATGGTCGCGCATGGTCTCCAGATGGTTTAAAGAAAGGATTGCTGTTACAACACTCTCAAGCACGGGACTAATATAGTTAGATTTTCCGAATATAGGCCAAGAAAGGAAGTCAACCATCCGCATGAGAAACAGTAGCGAGGTTACCATCTCAGCTGTACGAGTTCGACCACCTGTATTCCTAGAGCACATGAGGGAAGCGACTCGAGATCAGCTGAATTCGAGCATTGTGACCAGGATGCCAGAGCTAGAGAAAGATGGGTAGTAAAAGGCTTGCTTGCCCACGCGGAGCGCCGCAAAAGCCTCCATCAATTGAATTTAGAGTCGGAATTTTACCGTGAGAGAACAAGAGATACCGTGCAGTAGCACTAACACAGAAACTGCGGGGAGCAGCGACAAAGGAGGCCGTCCTCAAGAAACGGCCAAAAGGTGAATGGCAATATGAATCATAAGCTCGAGCTGTAAACTCAGATGTGTCATTGATGAAGATGATTAACAGCCAAAGCTGCAACGAGTTAATGCGATGATGTCTGGATGGAGAAAACCTTGAGTGTTTCATATGAATGAGGAGCGAGGCATGTTGCACTCAGAGTGACGCTATGGCCCTGCGTGGAAAGATCGCAGTAAGCAGCGCGGACAAAATAAACTCAGGCCTCACAGGATCAATCAACGAAAAATTCGAAATGAGCTGGCAGAATGGAGTTTGCGCGCAATTATAGATTGGAATCACAGCAACTACTACATACTAGGAGTAGTCGAAAAAGCCTTGAAGCTTCCTTGCGGTCCGCGTTGGAAACTTGAAGGCCAGGAGTTTGTCACCAAATCTCCGTACGATGCGGCCAACACCTTCTTTTAGTTCTAAACAACCTTGAAGTTGAGCACGGGACAAGGAGGAGGTCCAGTAGACGTACCATTACATATTACACCCAAGTATTCTCCTGACTTTTCAATCTCCATCCGTAAGGCTTCTCTCTCCATGAGTTGCTCGGGTGTTGGATCGTCGGATGCCGGATCCTTAATAAGAGCATTCAACTCTAACTGATATTCTTCTACGGCCGTCAGGAATGATAGCAGTGCCTCCAGAATCTTCGGTATGTCGCGTTGAACAACGCCATAGCGATCTTCCGTCAGCGATGCGCACACTAGATGCGATAACACTAGCAATAATGCAGACAAGATCAATCAATGCAGACATGGACGAGGTGAATATCATACCGTGCACAGCAGCAGCATCCAGCTCCCTATAAGGCACGCATCCTTCCACAACCTTACTCTGCCTTTCCTTCGTCCACCATTCCTGACCTGTCGATAATACTTCCATAAGTGATCGAGGAACGTAGCCAGCAACTATCCTATGTAGTACATCCCATGCTTTTCTGACCAGTGTTTTTCCTCCATCGATACCCTTCTTCACCTCTCCCTTTCCCTTCTCGAGACCAGACTTGAGCACAACATCTTCAACGTTCTTCAAAGCCTCTGGTACGTGAACAGACTCTGCGCCGGCATCAATTGCCTGAGCAAAGGAGCCATCAGCAGCAAAAGAGTCGATAACACTCTTGATGGGGGACTTTTTCCCAGTCTGGAAGATGGGTTTGTCTATGAGTTTCTTTGGAGTCACTGGGACAGTAGCGAGCTGCGATGCAGGTGCAGGTGCAGGCGCAGAAGGCTGGGGTTGCGTGGCCAGTGAAGGCGCAGGAGCGCCCCTTCGGAGTAAGAGCTGGTAATCATGCCCAAGGAGAAGGAGAATCTCTCGACAGAGCTGGCTCCATAATGTTGGCGAAAATTTCTGATTGCCAAAAAACTCTGTGCGTTGAGAGGTTCCCAGAGATGATGGATCCGAAGCAAAATCTTTCAACTCCAATAGAGCAAAGAACTTGAACACTCGGTCAGGTGATGAGAGGCCTGAGATCAGTGTAACAGTGGGATCGGGTGTCAGATGCGATACCCGAATAGGCTGTACAACAAATATTGAGTGATACGTCTCGGAGAAGACAGAACACCATACTTGGGGAATGAGTGCGTCAAACAAGGATTCCAAAAATTCCCATATGGCGATCGTGGTGAAGCCCATAAACCACGCTCGGAAGAGGAGCCCGTAATGATAGAATGGCAGCAACAATGACCAAGTCCCCCGAAGGAAGTGGGCCATGAATGGTCGCAGTAGAATTGGGACTATTGGCACTTTGAAGAGGATCGGAAGTACTAGCCTCAGAGCAACAAAGGCAATGGCTGCAATGGGAACGAATATCGTCGTAAGGACGCTGGTAAAAACCAGTGTCTGCATGAATTCAACCAGGCCAAAGGCCACCTAATGTGGTTGTTAGCTTCCTTCCACTAGCATATGGAAGCCGAAATACCGGCAGTGAATTCCAACGAAACACGTATCGGTCAAGCATCACATCTCTTGCAAAGAAGCCGAATGCCATGGTAATTTGTGAGATAACTAAGAATAAAAGGCGACCGTTGAGGTAGTGGGGATGCTTTCTATGTTTTTATAGCGAGTGAATATGGCTGAATGACTCGAGGGGACATCACACGTACTTTGACTTGACAAAAAGAGTCAAACGCGGATCACCATGTACGTGCAGTTCATTGGCGTAGGACAACAAGACTGATGTCAAAGTTGCAAAGAGTGCAGACGTGCAATAGACCAACAGAGCGTGACGATTATTGATTTTCGACCACGCTGCGGACCACGTTCTAGCGGGAGATGATGCGTGCGTGCGAGAGGCTAATAAAAGCGTCAACGACATGAAACGTTAGAGAGCATGGTAACGCACGAGTCAAATACAGCTTCCGAAGAACCACCACAGGAACTGCAACTGTCAGCCAGTTCACCACTCCAGTCGAGATTGTCGAAGGTCGGAAAGGTAGAGACACAATCCCACCCAAACCCAGGCCTTTCATGCCACCATTTCCCCACACAGACCAGCAACATGCTAGGATCCAGCTGAATGCTGCAGATAGCAAAAATATTCGGGATGTAAGACGCTGACGAAGGCTGGCTTTGACAAGAGGCTCGTAGGTTTGGGATGACGAAGGGATAGATGGTGCAGATTTATTCGACAAATTTGACGGTATGGCGCGTACTGGCGTCGAAGTACGCGACATTTTCTTTGTCTGCTGAGGTGGTTGTTCAAAAGTGTCTGTGACGACGCGTGACAAACGTGACAGGAATCGTGGCATATACACATCACCGAGATCGCCGGACATGGGTCTACTTTTGGCCATCACCTCTGCATGCCCACTTACCATCCTTCTGCCAAGGGTCGGTGAGATCTGTTCTATAACTCTTAATTTCTAGTCCATGAACCTAAAACGTGATGGTACTCTCCAGGACAGCATTTTTCGGGTTCAGCGCCCGCACTTGAACCTTCAGGTTGGTAAAAATCAAAGGTCGATCCTGCCCGTCGGGTGGCGCAGACTGCGCAACGCCACGCCAAACTATCCCGCCTTCCAAGCACACTCAGCGACAAAGATAAAAACTGTATCTCTTACCTTACCCAGAATATTTTACTCGGATTGGGTGGCAGTACTTCAAGCTTCAAGTTTCAGGTTTCTTGCTAACACGCAACCTCTAACTCCAGTTTATGAGCCGCTGAACCGAGTTCGTGCATGATAGTGAACCCTTCCTCTAGCCCAGGGATGGAGGCAACGGAGGACGCCAGATTCCAACTCCTGACGTCAAGATTTGAGCTGAAACGACAACTATGCACGCGACTCCGACTTGCCCTTTGGGTGACATTATCATCAGGCTTTATCTCCCTCTGCCTCGGAACCAAGCTCATGAGATGCGAATGAGGGTTCCGAAGGTCGCGCCCATGGGACGATCGGTCGGTAACTTCCAACTATTTCACGCGTTTCCTTCGGCCTGCGACTATACAGTGTATCATGGTTCACTCGAGTCTTCGCCTCAACACGGAGTCGGTAGCACTCTAACGAGATTTCAACTCTATCTCTATCATTGAAACAATCTCTTCTGCATAGTATTACTTTCTTGGAACCGTGGTATTCAGCCACAACTCACAGCGGTGTCGCTCTTCCAAAATTACATGGCGGGGCAGGCGTCTGTTTCGGCCACCAGATACTATTACCGAGGGCTCGCGCCAATGAAGGACTATTATATAGATAAATTACGATTTCTGTCTAGTACGATACAACACTTTGGTAAGGACAAGTATTTACAGTGTCAAGTCTATGGGAAGCGAAAGTCTACTAGTAATAGAGTAAGTAATAAGAATAATCTAGGTTGTCAGTGTACGAAAGCGGCATTCAATATTGTGGACCATTATCAGGAAATACCATGATCGTGTACTGGGCGATCTGGGGGAAAAATGTCGAACCACCAATTGTTGAAACTAGTCTATATTGCGCCCACACTGCAATAACAGGGTCGCGGTCACCGAGGTCTCGAGCAGGCCCATCTGGACGGCTTCGCCAGTCATGTCGAGCGTTATCGTGCCGTGACCTCTAGAAACTCGTCCTAGGAATTTCGGTGTCCCGTTATTCGAATAGAGCTGAGACACAAAGGCGAAGAAAATCATCAATAACGACAACAAACCACGAAGCGCTACCGACTCCACATACATTGATATACTTGTCATCAGGAGCCCAAAAATACCGTTTGCCACTGATTGTCATATTCCTAGATCTATTCACGACACGTAAAAAAAAGAGTCGGCGGGATAGGTAAGAACGTAGTATCCGTACCTCTTGTCACTGGACAATTTGAGCCAATCTCTGACGTACTGCTTCGACATGACACCTCTGATTTCAACCAGCGGGTGAGCCTGCCATTCAATGAGCGCAATACTTTTCCCCTGAACGTCCCTGAGAATGGTGTATCCAGGTTGTTGGGGATCCGTCACGATGTAAAAGGATGGGGTCTGGGAAGGTCCAATGACGGTACAATTCGACACGTCGGGATTAAACGAGGTGAGGTAAAAAGTGACCATGTTTGGTGGTGGTGGGGTGGCATACGGTAAGGCACCAAAAACGGAAGGAGCATTTTGGCCATTACCCCAGCCTGAGAATGGGTTCGAAAATGGGTTCATCGTGAATAGGTGAAGAAGCGAAGAGAAGAGAGGTCAAGTGAAGAGATTAATCTAGTCGGATGGATGCAACCAGCGCAAACAAGATGAAAAGGCACGAAGCAGAGAAGATCAAGGAGGAAAGGATACTGAGTTTCCAAGCTCTGAGGCACAGTTCTTCATATACGTACGCGACAGAGGCCCATAAGGGTAAACAGTAAACAGTGGATCTATGAGGGCGTCAGTGGACTCGAGCAATCCACTCGCGAAGCGATGTGCATAGTAGTTTCAGCCCCCCAAATTCGGACACACCGGACAGCTATTTGCCTGGGCAAGAGAACAAAAAGTATCCCAATGGATGGTACCTGTAGTTCAAAGGAATTGTCTACATCAGAGTCAATGAAAGGAAACCAATACCTCAACATCACTTCCTGGGTACTACGCCGATAGTTGAGCCTCGGATGAAGCAGTGGCGATGTGTTTTGAAACGTCGGTGCTGAATGGGAGCTGGAGATGTAGCCGTAACCACGATGACGAGGAATGCACTTCGCTCTTCCTCGGTGTGCCAGTCACCAACGTCAGCCCTTACCCTGACCAAGCCATATCTGAATCTCCGCTGGACGATGAGTGTGAATAGATGGTGGCAATGGCAATGTCAGGGCAAGATATCCTGTGAGCGCTGCGGCTGAAAAGGGAGACGGTTTTAACGCAAGGAGGAAGCGAAATGATAGTGATTCCTTCCAAAACAATTGACCCTACCCTCCAAACACCTATTCATGATATATTAGCGGAATCGGAATCGCAGAGTGCAACAAAAGCTATCACCTGCGACAGAAACAGTCATAATGACACTCTGAACAGAACGCAAGATGAAAATCAATTTGGTTGGACATGTCAGCAGTCCGCGGTCGAGTATTCGAAAACGTGGAGCAAGCAGGGACCTGAGCATCGCATCGCATCCGAGGCACCGCCGGCGGAAAATCGTGGTCAGAATTACAGATAGATATGCACTTATCCGAAGACACCGCTATGCTGGGACTGTGCACCTCACAAACGACTATCAAATCGTAGAAGATGGTTGCCAGCGCAACTATGCAACATCGATGATGCTAATGGCTGAGCAAGGAGCAGTGCGCCTGCAGGATGATAAGCGCAACTCTTTGACGCTGAGAATAGACGCCCGTCAATAGAAATGGGCACATGCTGTTCGGAAGCGACTTACCTCACCATGCCCAGTGCTCACACGACGGGGTTGACACTTTTCTGATCAAAAAGGCTATGCCCAAGAGATGGATGTTTTCACAAGTAATGACAAGAGGAATGTTCACATACGGCGTTCACACATATTCTAGAGCGTAACCTGAGAGAGTGAGAATTGATAATGAATGCACTATACAGCAGCAGCAATACACAAAGTGACAATGGAATCTGCTCAAAACGTATACACGTACATCCCCCTGGAATGGACCAGTCTAACCCGGTACCCGGTTTCACTTGATATGCGGCCGACGGGCTACATAGCATATCTGAGACTCGTGTTAGCATGCATAGCTTTTTGGCAATGGTGGGAGGCATTGAAAGAACTCACTTCCTAGTCCACTCCCGAGCGGTTGCTTCGTACCGAGTACGATCTGTCTTGTATAGATGTGCAATATCAGGAACCAAGGGATCATCAGGGTTGGGGTCTGTGAGCATTGAACAAATCGAAAGGAGAACTACGGGGCGGGATCATATTTAAGACCTGATCACCAGGTATGTGAAACAAAATGCACCTTTCGAGATGGTCAGTGCTGGTGACCACTGATCTCTCAAAATGTCCAAACAAATCGATCCATTGGCGTTGATGTTGGGGTGATAGATCTTGGTCGTGAAGCTGACCTTGGGCGGTTTGAAGGGGTAGTCGGTGGGGAAGCTGATGGAGAGGAAGAATACACCGCCTGCATACGGTGAGTCACCCTGTAAGGTTGAAGAGAGGGAAAAAAGGTAGAATCAGCTTTGCGATGTAATAATGATAAGAGACGTGTGGGTGTGACGACTTACCGGTCCCATGATTGTCGCCTGCCATTGGAACATGTTGTCTCCAGTAGGTCCTGCACTGCAAGACGAGGGCGGGTCTCGTCCGAGATCAATCAATTCCTGCGAATAAGGGTTAGTGGTGCTGTCTTTTTGCTTCGAAATTGGTGACTCCGTGTATCATGGAGAATCGAGATCACAGAGAGTCAACAGGATATGCCTCAAAGGCTCACCTTGTTAATACGCTTGAGGGCCATTATGGATGATTTATGGGATGAGAAAAAGACTAGTAGAATCGCACAAGATCAGATTCAAAGACGATGTCGATGTTGAATATGGTTGTTAGAGATTTTGACGTGGCAGAGAAGAGAAACAAAGATTTAGTTCCCTTGCAAGGACATGTCGCGAGTAAAGATAGACGTACGATGTCGTTAAAAAAAAGTACGAAGCCAAAGAGTCGTCGATGACCTGGTGGTGGTGAGGGGATAAGCCTTGTGGCCGAGTTGGGCTTTGTTATGCAAACACTTGGTGGTGTTTGGCACGCTGCGCTCTTTATAAGGCTCCGGTGACGGCGACTGACTCATCCCGTCGACAATCGTTTTCTTTAAGCAGCTTAGCTACAGCATATTATTCTATTCTTCGATTGTCTACTGGAAGAAGCTGACTCGTTCAGAATCTGCGGACTATATATACAACATCCGATTCATCGATAGAAGAAAGATTTCGAATGGGAAAGAACGTCATAGAATAACGTCTCCCTCGGAAGATTTCAGTTCGATAGGAAAAAAAATTTTACGTGGAGCTGCCTAGTTTCGATTGGTGGGCAGAAAGACATGGACGTAGCCTTTCATGACTAGTGTGTTGTGAAGAAAAAGACTATTGGATACCGTCTGGATCCACATTGACTGCTCAAGTCCTATTCGGCACCGTCAGAGAAACTCGAGGCACACGTTGAGGTTGAGCAAACTTACAGTGTTACGTGGGTTTGGAGAGACGTTCGCAGCGATAGAGGCGGAACATGAATACCTTCCTGAGCCTGACAAGGACATGAACATCTTGCCAGGAAGATTTCAAATATCCTTTACAATCCGCACCTCATGCATGTCGCCTGTTAAAGGATTCGGAACTGTAACCGCGCGTTGCTCCCTGCTGACATCGATGCTGTAAGGAGGTATGAGCGTCCATTACAAGACAAGGAGAATACCTCACCCACAGGTTAGTTCGCTCCTAGATGCTGAGAACAGCGGACGCAGGATATATTGCGATATCCGAGTCGGCGGGGTACCCTATGCAATACGAGAATCCAACGCCTGCACTGAAGCCAGGTAGCACGAGTGATCCCTAGACTTTGACCACAGGGACAAGGAGGCTAAGATGCATGATGGAGACTGGAGTTCTTTTCCTCCCTTATTCATCTATGAAGAAAGGGCGGGTGAGGATGAGATGCCTACCCGCGAGCTTGCTACGGTGTTGTTTCTGATTCCCATTCGGCTGTAAACATGCACCAGATGTCGAATGCGACCCTGTGACATAGGGATGTTTGACCTGAAGGACATCTCGGAGCGTTGCCAGTAAACCGCCTGATGAGTGTTTAGACTTTGCAAGTCAAGGAGGACGGGATAGAAAATTTGGAGTCGATACCACCGCCTGCTGATATTGAGAATGGCTGTGGAATGATGAGGAGGACGGTGATAGCAGAAACATAAGCGCGGACGGGAAAAAATCGGAAGGAAAACACCCGTCGTCCTGCAACCCAGATCATACGAGTTAACTCCCCGGCGAACCCAGGGTCTGATGCGAATTATCAGGCGGATGTAGACATATAGATATCTGCGAGACGACAGGGGGCCTATGTATCGAGGTCAATTATATCGGAGCACCCAGACTACAGTCGCCAGAGCCGGTGGCGTGGTTTGGGTTGCCTCTCTTTATTTGTCAGCGCAGGGCGAGATTCAAGACGGCGTGGACAACACAAAGTGCATTGAAAACTTGGCTTGTTTTTGCGCGGGTGGCAGGTAATCCGCCGAAAAAGATTAAGATGCACTAGTTCGGAGGGCGTTGACACGAGGCCGACGGATAAATACACTGATCCGCCGACCACTGTTGCGAGCTTGGTTGACAGCGTTAGAAAGAGCATGTTTGGGCGGAATGATGCTGCAAGAAAGCATGAATCCATATTCCCAGAGAGGGTAGCTCACCCATGACTAGGATATGTCGTGATACGAGAATCCAGCGATGCCCACACTGGATATTGAAGTCAGCTAACACGGAGACTTAATGATGGAGTTCTGTTTCCTCTCTCTCTCCCGAGCGCGGGTGTAGAATTGTATATCTATTCGACGCAGGTTCCGAAGCAGAGACATGGCTCCTCAAATTTTGCATGACCTGATAGACATAGACCTCAGGCGCAGGATATCATTTGCGGTACGAGAATTCAATATTCAACGCAGTAAAGTTTATGATCGTGATCAGCTAGCACGTACGGGGACAAAGTTGAGATTGAGACGTACGACGGGCACTGCTGGCCGCGAAGCTCCTTTCCTTCCTTCCTTGGCGAGGGCATGTGATGGTGAGGATGTCTGCCAGTAAGTACTGTATGTATTGCTTCTAATTTTCTGTGTCCATTCGGGCACCCTCGGAGGCTGCAAATTTCGTAGAGGCGTTTGACCTCCCCTCGAACGTTGCCAGGAAAGAAGATTGCAATCTCTAGATTTTGTACGCACTCTAACTGGGTATCATCTCGTCGAGGTTATGATACGTAGAACTACGGCGGAATGATGAGGACGACGATAATATGTAACAGTCACTATGACATGAGCGCCTCGGAAGCAACTCGGAAGGAAAGCTCACCCGTTCTGCCATTGCAATTCATTCTCAAACCCAGGGGGATATTGCGAGGCTACGTT
Organism: Moniliophthora roreri; assembly: GCA_001466705.2. NCBI lineage: Eukaryota > Fungi > Basidiomycota > Agaricomycetes > Agaricales > Marasmiaceae > Moniliophthora > Moniliophthora roreri. The sequence goes on from LATX02000176.1 coordinate 676,463, forward strand.
CACTGTGTATTGAGGACCATCGAAGTCGACAGACGGCTTTCCAGTTGCCGAAACAAACAAGTCTGACGAGTTGGTGGTGCGGTTTGGTGTTTGCGGATCAGAGCAATGCAGTGTCGCGCGCTTACAAACGGCCCGATATTGGACAAACAAGGACTGACACTGTCAGAGTGACACGGTCATTTGCAGCTCCATCCAACCTCCTTTTCCTCTATACTTACTCGTTCAAATGGCACAAGGAGAAGGATCGCAAAGCTCGCCGATATTCATCTCTGACGATGAGGATGAAGAAATCCGAATTGTTCAGAGACAACTGGAGCGAGGTACTGGTGAGAGAATTCAGCAGCGTATGTGTACACTGTATCTGTCGTTGCTAAACTATGTGTGTTATACAGAGAATCGCAAACGAAAGCGAAAACGAGAACAGTCGCAGCTGAAAAATAAAAAATCTCGTCATAAAGACAGAGACAGACCAACAAACGACCCAATTCTAGCTCAGACTTATGACCATGATCCATATGCAGACCACACTACTGCTAGTGTTACTGCCCGTAGTGCTACTGCTCTGTCATCGTCTGATTGGGTCAACTCGATGGCAAGAGCTGCTGATGACGATCAAGACATTGACTTGGAGCACGCTTATTGGGAAGACCATCATCCAACTTCCTATGGGTACAACGTCGATGATGACTATGACCAGGACTATGACCATGACCATGACCGACGTCCTCTTCTTCTCACTCCTCCCACTCCCCCTCCAGTCGCTCTTCCTCGTCCTCTACTCTCATCTTCACCTCCTCCACAACCTTCGACAACCACCACCCAATCTGCCGCTCCACTTCCTCTCAAAAAAATCATCGGTATGCCCAGTGACCGCGACTCCGCCGGCACCAGAAGCTCTTTCAAACTCTCCCCAACCACCATCTTTGATTTCGTCCTTCCCAACCACAAATACCCCCACATCCCTATCACCCATCACACCCTCATCATGGACCAACTTCCAAAACAAAATCGTTCCTCCCAATGGCTCAAGTCATGGACTCAATCCGCATGCGGTGCTCTTCCCATATTTATTGCCATCGATCCAAGTAGTGCTAAAGCTCTTATCGAGTTTTCCAGTCACACGCTGGCTAAAAAAGCTTGGGGTAGTCCAAAGCTTGGAAACGATATCACTACTTCGATTCCGATAAAAGGCGTACCAAGGGAAGATCTAATAAGGGTTTGGTGGTTCCACGCTAAAAACGGCGAGGTCAAATTTGACAAGACAGAGTTGGAGGAAGGTGAAATCGCCGATGTGAATCCGGATGAACAGAGTGTGAAAGGGTTGAGTAAGAAGGAGAGAAAGGCAAAGGCGCAAAAGGAGAAGCAGCAACGACAACAAGAGGCGCAGAAACAGCAGCAGCAGGTAAAGAAGAAGGAGAAGCAAGGGCCCAAGGCCGTGTCAGTACCATCCCATGAAACGAGCCCTTCTATACCACCGCCGCCACCGCCACAACTCCAACCACCACCACCACCGCCGCCGCCACCTATCCCTGTCCCCGTACCAACGTACATCCATCCTCAGTGGCATCACTATTATACTTCTCTACCGCCGCCTACTTTACCACCACTGCCCCCACCCTTGCCACCACCAGCTCCTAACCCAGCTCCTGATCCTGAAGATGACAGGATGAGTATTGACGAAGTGCAGATGGATATGGACGACGATGACGAGGAGGTCACCCTCGTACCTACACCCCCCTCACCCGCACCCGCACCAGCACCAGCACCAGCACCAGCACCCATCCCTCCTCCATCTGAACCCCGAGCAGTCCGCGGAGCACCTAAAGAGCCTACGTATGCCTTGAGAATGCATGCGCAAAAAGTAAAGATGGAATCAAAAGTTGAAGAACCACCCGTATCCACATCCCCACCCCCACCCGTACCCGCTTCCGATTCTGACACCACTGCACAGGAAAATGAAAACCGGTTACGAAGTTTGGTTTTGGCTAGTCGTAAAAAGGGAACGAGGGTTATTCAACCTGGGACGAAAACGACGGGTCCATCACCACCGCCTCCCAGTTTGGGTTCTCGTACTATTCAGGCTGGAGAGAAGGAGGCGGGACCGCCGCCGCCGCCGACAAAGTTGACACTTGACGATCTAGCGGTGTCATTTATAACGGAGACTATACAGACTGCGTCTGGGTCTGGGTTCGGGCCTGGGTCTACCGTTCCCACACCCACATCTACCAACAACACACCCGTTATTAACACCACCACCCCTATAAACAACACACCACCGGCTTCCCCCGCCCCCGCTCCAACACTCGCATCCCTCGAATCCCAAATCGCTGAAAGCAAAGCTCTCATGGAAGCCCTAGTCCGCGCGAGCGCAAGAGGTGATAAAGAAGAAAAAGAAAAGATTATGTGTAGGTTGAGGGTTCTTTCCGGTGCTAGTTCTGGGGATAGGTGTGTATTCCTGTATTCTCTCATTTGTGTGGTTTGACTCGGCTCGGGTGTAGGACCACGACGACGACGACGACGCAAACATACACGAATGCCATTACCATGACGACGCAGAAAAAGCCACCGTCGCCAAATGAAAAGGAAAGAGTATGGCCGTGGCATGACATTGAGAGTATACAGTTGGTTGATGGGGGGGTTTTGGTTGTTAGTGATGATGAGGATGAGGATGATTAGTGGTATCGTTTTTCTTTTTCTTCACTCTTGGACTGTTTTTCGTTCTTCTCTTGTTCATTTGCAGCTTTTCGTTCTGTTCTTCCTCCTCCTCTTTCGATTTCTGGACAATCATTCACGTCCATGTTTGGTGTTTTTACCAGACAGGACAACGTAGTCGCCTCCCGAGACTGGTGCTAAAGCGCGAGATCTTGTGCGCGTCTATGATGCATAGGCCCATCCATTCTCTTCTTCTTCCTCGTTTTCCCCCTCACATTCCTCGCTGTTTGGACATCTGGTGTTCTAAAACCCGGCTGGAGCACGAGACTTCTCCCACCTTTGCAAAGTGTACGAGTCACAGTTTCAGGTATTTCGCCTTTTGTCTTGGTGGCCTGAGATTTTGCGTTCGTCCTGTTCCTATCCCTTTTTTCTTTCCTGTCTTGTTGCCATCGGGACTATTCGCCTACTGTCTGGTATTTTTGAAAACCGGCACACCCATCCCTCGCAAAGTGTACGAGTATATTCCAAGCGTTTGGTCCTTTTTCTATTTTCGTTCTGTCTGTCTCTTATCATCTAATGACTTTACAGGTGTCTGTTGGGTCGGTTGACGACTAACCCTGAAACTGGAATTACCGAGACCGAGGCCAACGTCAACAATCATGTAGTTCTTGCACTTGATTCCTTCCGGCTGTGGTTGATTATCTGACTCAAGGTTTTTCTTTTTCGTTTAGCAAGGTTGTGCACGCTACGTATGCCATCCTCTTTTTGCTTTTTCCTTTTGCGAGCTGATTCTTGAATGCAGGCAGGTCAAACGCTACCTTCTATTCCCGTGTGTAATAATCCTTCTATTATACTTGACAAGACAACGGTTTTACGTCTTACCTCTTTCCAGGGGGTGTAGTGGTGAGTCGATCGCTTGTGGTTTTCGGGGGGGATATTCGTGCTGATTGCAATGAGCAGGTAAGTAATAACCCATTCGAATCTCAGCAAGGGGCGGAGGATACTTAAGAATTAGGAATCCAAGATTCAAGATGGAATATAGTTCTGGGATTCAAGGTCGGTTTATTTCGCTCCACTAAACGCTATTCATTCAAACACTCGAGTAATCAGATTCCATATAATGGTTGCAAGAGGACGTCGCAACAGTACGTTTCTGTTTTCCTCCCTTTCAATGTCGACCGTTGGCTGGAATAATAATTAATTACAGGTGCAGGTGCAGGTGAGTTGGCCTATTGCAGCAAGGAGCGGGAGATGAATATCGGGAATGGCAGGTTGCTATGTTTGATTCCTTGGCCATGGAGGTGAGATTTGTCGCTATCCCGTGTCCAATGAAATGCTGATGAGATCCATGGCCAGACAACTCGTATGTGTGGTGATTTCCTTGTCGTGTGTTGCGACGGTTTTTACGTTTTGTCTAGGTCAGATCAGGTTGGGAGCGTACGCGAGTGAGTATTTACGTACATTCCTCCTTTTTTTCCCCAGTGTGCTCACTCGCAGCTTTCGCAGATCATTTCTGGCTCCAGTTCTTCGCAGACGCGGGTGAGTAGCTTATCTGAATCGCAACGAGAGAACGGAGATGATATAAATTAATATTCTTCGAATTTGGGAATGGCAGGAAGCAGGATTGGCCGTCCTTTTCTCTTTGTTCAAAGGTGAGTTCTTTCGGGTACTCTTCTGTTTGGTGGTTCTCACTGAACTTCTCTTACTTTTTGAGATTCTCGGTCCGTCCGTGTCCGTTTTTCTTGGGTCGAAGGCCAGGGATCTGGTCTGTGCGTCCGTATCAGCGTGTTCACTAGACAAAAGGGTGTAGCAACGTGACCAAGTTGGGGAACAAAAAAGGTCGAAGGTTTCTAGTCCAAATATACGAATGTCCCAGCCTACTTTCGTTTCGTTCTGGAGGGGGAGTAGCTGGCGTTTGTATCTTGGACGACTTTGTGACTTGCGCGCAAGCTTGCGAGTCGTATCCTTTGAGTGATTTTGTAATTGAAGCAATCTATTTGCCTTTTTTTCTTGTCCTCGTTCTTTTGTTGATTGTGGGATTGAGAAATATGCATTGTGAGGCGTAAATAGCGCGGCTCGGGGAAATGTAACGTGCTACGCAAGCGCCTTGTTCTCCGAGTCCCGACGACCACGACTACGACCATGACCACACCCGCCAATCCTCCCTTTGTACTCCACGAACACAAACACCAATATCCCGACTCACACAGACGGCATAAACACCAACCACGTTTTCCAACAATCCCCGATTTACGCTTTGAGCGGAGCTACCTCAAAAGTATCCAGCCCTACGTCAACTTTCATCGAACAGGAGAGTCCGAAGTCCTTTCACATTCGTTTGTCGATGTCGAAGCCGATGATGAAGATAAAGATGAAGAGAAACCTAGCCCGGGACCTTCTGAGGTTATAGACATCCAATGGGGACATGTTTTCTGGGTTACGACGAGAGACCAGGTTCTCAGTCCGTTGTTACAGGGTACATTATGGTGCGTCTCAATCTGCCTTTTTCTGTTGGGTTTTACAGAGGCTTAATGAAGCTCTACCCCAAGGGCAATAATATCATTCTACTTGACACCCATCTCAGTGGAACTAGGCCGTTCATTACACGAGAAGCGAAGAGTGATTAAAGAGGGCTTGGGTGTCGGATGGCTTAGAAGTTGGGTGCAGAATTTGGGGCTACGACAACCAGTTCATGATACAGGGAAACGCTAATAGTTGAATCGTGGGTCGTGTACATAAATTATGCGAAAAGTGGTGTATTTCCAGGAGTGCTTATGTATGGTCTACCGAAACTCAACCCACTCGTTAACCCACATGTACCTCGAGAACCCTACATTTAACCACCGGAACCACACTAATTGACTCCAATGCTGTTTCATGGCTCGTAATGCGGTCAAGTAGCCATCTATACCGGCCACGAAGACTGGCATAGTCACCCCTTGGGCTTGCCTGGCCTTGGACACGGAAACGTTGAATCCCAAATATCGAAGCAAAAATACCAACCGCCCCTCGAGAGATTGTAACGCCTTGACAGTAAATAAATCGAATTTAGCTTGAATCGGGGCAATAATGCTGATATATTTGATGGATAACGGTACGCTGACGAGCGTATACAGTTTTGGATGTGGGATTGTTGATTCCAGAGTCCAACCACGCAATACATGCTTCACTGCGACGGGTAGAGATCCGTGATTTGGATGACCTGAGATTCCTTGTCGGTCAAAAGTGAGAACCTAAATGACAATGTGTAAGCTTGAGAATGTGATAGAATACTGTATCGTCGTCGTACTGTGTCGATCCCATACTGAACAAGGAAAGGTTTCACAACGTCTGAAATCACCTGCTGATCCCAGGAGGCGGTGATATTATCCTGCAGGTCTCTAGAAAGATGATATCTCAGTTGTGGTCGATCGCTGGCGGAAACATTGGGGACTTACGGGTGGTTGATAATGGCGCGGTGTGAAGGTTTGATTCCTAGCACGTCCAAGCTCCTCTCCAACTCAACTGTTCGTATCTCTCCCAACCCCTCTGCATCGCCAGCAGATAAACACATTGAATATAATTGCGTGCACCCGTCACATTGATTTGATTCTGCTACCAAGGCTAGAATGGTAGGCGAGAAGAATAGGCATTCGTCGTCGGGATGGGCTGTAAGCAAGAGAATTTTTCGGGAGCCATTGAAGGTGTCTTCGGATGTTGTAGGACTGTGTAGAGCAGCTATGAGAATGGAGAGGACGAGAACATGAATGGCGAAGGAGGGAAACGGCATTAGTTCGAGCGCCTATCAAAGTCTCCCTCCCAACTCAGGTCCATGGCAAGGCTGACTTGGTTTTCTCAGTCCATAACAGGCACTTGCGTCGAGGTCTCACCGATATTCATTGGTTAAGTTTCTCCATTCCGATCAGAACCATCACAACCTCCCAGACCCTCAGCGCCTCGTGGAGGCCGCTCGCACCTCACTTCCGCCTATTGTTAGACTTTGTCACTTTGTCACTTTGATCCTCTTCGTGTATCGTGTATGATGCATTGGGTGAGTGAATACAAGGTTCACGCTGTTTGGGTGTTTCATGGTATGTAGACATCACTTGGTGCAATATGAAACGCAAGTATTTTAAATTCTACAAGAATAGGAATCGGTTTGGTGTGCGCCCGGGTTCTATGGTCCAAATCCACTACCGACCAATGCTGTACATCGCAAACAGCCCAACTCACCAATACTTCTTCAGACCGCTAGACAAAGAACTAATGTCTTCTTGCCGCCTTTCTTTGACGGGCAAATTGTTTGATCACATCCCATTTTCTTGAAAGCCGGCGACACCAAGCTCTTTTCGCAGTCTAAACGGAAAAATCCCCCAATCAGTAAGGAAAGAAACACACCGAAACAAAACGCACTGGGAGTTGAATGGCAATATGCAACCACACCATCGATATCTTCCCTACGATAGTCCAATGACATGTTATCAAAGATGAACTCTGAACACAGACAATCGTCGTGAGCTGGTATTCGTTCCGCAGAATGAGATTACTCACTGTCAGGATCATTCCCAATAGTGATATCGCATTTTTTCACGAGTTCCAGTGCTTTCTCGGCGACATCCTTGTCCCAGGTCAATGCATCAACCTCTATACAGCGACGTTCATAGCGTCAACCCATTCTTCAGAACTATGCTTTTCCTTGTTTTCCTTGCATTTGTCTGAGGTAGCATCCTCGGAATTCCCTTCGTTGAGTGCGGCCAAAGTCAGAGAGAGGAAGGCAAGAACTGAGACGACGATGTTAAGATGCATTGCAGAAATTGTAACAGTCGTTTTATGCCTGAAAGAGCCGTCCCGAACCTCCGGCCGCAGCTATCCGCGTTCCGACATGCCGATTGTCAAGTGTGCGCACTGCGCACTGGAAAGGTTCGCCTCCTCGTACTATGCCAATCCCGTGTTCAAAGGTTTTACAAGGTCTGAAATCACCTGCTGACCCCAAGAGGCGGTGATGATATCCTGCAAGTCTCTTTGTGGTTAATCACGGATAGTTGACAATGACAGAGTTCCCAGCACGCCCAAGCTCTTCAACCGGATTGTTCGTATCTCTCCCAATTCCTTTGCATCACCAGAAGCACATCGGATAGAGTTGCGTGCACGCGTCACACTGATTCGATCCTGTTACCAAGATAGGCATTCGTCCTCACGATACGTCTTGAAAGAATTCTTCAGGATCCATTGAAGATGTAATCTGATGTTATGGGCAGCTACGGGAATGGAGAGGACGAGAACATGGATGACGAAGGCAGGTGAAGGAAAAACTTAAGCGTCATTACTAATTTGGCGCCTATCAACATCACCCTCTCACAACTCCCGGCTCCGCCGCGGGGCGCTCGACCGTCTTCGTGAATCACGTCTACCCTGACAAGCTTGACCCGCAGCGGCAGTGGTGTCCTGCAAAGGCTTTTTTGGTTTTCTCGTGCAGCAAAGCAGGGTATGGCTACATCTAGGGGTTGAGATTGAAAACTAGGCTTATCGAGCCTCCCTCGCTTCTCGAGCCTGCCGATCTTCTGATATTTTACAGTAAGAGCGTGTCATGATGTTCAGTTGCTTGTTGCCTACATGCGCAAATCAACTTTCTGTCAAACTCTCTGATTAATGGACATGTCAAGCTACTCACAATCAGGTGATCGGTCGTTTTTAGCTAGGACGCTCATTATGCAGTGAAAGGTCGGGTAGGTTCTGACTTGAAATCAATGGCGTACCAGAGCTTATTGTACGTGGGGTTGTAATGACGGCCGCAACTGAAGTCCCCATGGCATTGCAGAAACCAGAAATATAAAACCATCATCAAACTTGCGACGATCGGTAGCGTACCCGGCCTTGGATCATCGATTTAATTGTCAGGACCAAAATTCTGCACCTCGACAAATTTCTCTTTCCCTCCTTCCACGACATTGACGGGCGCGGACAGTGGGTGGACATTATCTGCCACTGTCAAGTCATTTCGGCGCTTGAACAATGGGTGATCTACCCACAGACAAGGGGGGCTGGCAGGGAATAGTCTACGAACAGTGGGTACCTTCTGATGAGCTTCCAGAACTAGGAGCTGACGTCCTGATTTGACCTTAGCCATATTCATGAGATAACGCAAGTCGTCGCTGTCAGTGCGTAACAAACAAAGTTTCTTCGCGGGAAGGAGAAAGGTTCTCATCATCGGAATGATTGAGCCAGGTTTTTTATATTGGGATCATCTCATTACCTTGGGTGCGTGCCTTTTTGTATAACGCCTATTCAGTTCTAATTAATAGTCTTTCTATCCACAGGAGATGAAGTGAAGCACGTATGGGCACACCCGAAGTCTCGAAGCAGCTTCCTTTTCCTCTTTCTTCGGTACTTCGGTCTTACAAGCAACACCTCGGTCTTAATTCTTGCGAAATCGCCATTAAGCCATGACGTGAGTCTTCAGTATTCCATTCATGCCATCATGCTCATCGCGTCCAGAGGTACCTCGATCATTTTATCCCATGGTTGCTAAGGTTGACAGCAATGATCACCCCCTAATAGTTGCAGTCGTTACAGTCTCTATCGACAGATCCTCCTCGTGATAACCCAATCGGCCGTTTGCAGTGAGGCTCTCATCCATCCGCAGACTTCATTCCAAATTTATTCTCCGCTACAGTATTGCTCACTCTACGAATCTATGCACTTTTCAATTGCGACAAGCGAATTCTGGTTTTCCTATGTGGGAGTGCAGTGATTTTTCTTGGAATGGCCGCTGTAAGGTACCCGTTTATTGACCGTCTTCCTTGCTGACGCTGGCCCACATAGTACTTTTTGGTCGGTCAAGAGAAGGTTCGCTATCCCATAGAGATTGGATGTCACATTGGGATATCTCACCAAACGTACGCCCACTTCTCATCGAGACGCGTACCTGCACTGATGAATAATCACCGTTGTCGGAAAATCAGGGCTTTGGGTATGTTACGCGTCGTTTACTGGCTTCGTTTGTACTTTCTCTGACAGACAATGTAGGCTTATCAGGAGTATGGACGGCCCTGTTCGCGTACGACGCCATTCTATTCCTCTTAACCACTTCGAGAACCTATCGCTATTGGCTTCGTTCCCGATTTGAGTTTGGCACTGAACGATTAACCCTTGTATCATTAATGTTCCGAGATGGGGCAATATATTTCTTGTACGCGTCCTCTCTCTCCCCATTAGTTTTGAGCCGTAATGCTGACGCGTCCTCAGCGTGATGGCCATGGCCACTCTTTCAAATATCTTGACGTTTCATGTGAGTCGAGCCGATGATAAATTATTTACCTACTGTGACACAACCTTGCAGCTATCTGGAGTAAGTTATTACTTCCGTACTGTACAAATTTGTAATCACCCTATAGCCCTTTATGCGCGGAGGTCTCTCATCTTTTGCGAGCTGGTATGCGGATATCCCGACCTCACCGGCATTTATTGCGTATTCACTACCTGTTTAGTGTATCAGTGACCTTGATGTGTCGACTAATGCTCAACTTGCATGCAAGCGCGGACACCGGCATCTACACTAAACCTGGTGATCCCCACCGCCCCGAAAACGCGGAGAGTTCTGACAATGGCACAGGTCCGACAGTGTCCTCAGAAGTCATACTGGAAACTATGATTACGGATGATATACTGATGTCGACATTCAGTACGACCTACAGGCCGGAAGCTGGTGGGGTTGTTCGATGACTCATACACACGAACGACTAACATACTTAACATCTGATACAATCTGTAATTATATTCAGCTTCTGTATCGACGACATTATGGTGAAGATCTGTGATGACAAGGGGCAAGGTGGCGCTCGTTGACCGCGTATTTGGGGATGCGAAATCGCCGAATTTCAAGGGTGCCCCGAGCCCACTTTGAGCCCGTTCCTATCACGAAGCTGATATTTAGAATCTTCTGTTCAAGTGGAGCGTGATTTGGACTCACAAGAACATCGTTTGACGTTGAGTTTTAACATGTGGCGCGAAGACAGCCTCGGTAACAGCCGCTCAATAGACGTCGTAACCGCCTCCCTTATCACCAATCCTTGTTCTTCCGACACAAATGGCGGGATGTACAGATTGACGTACAGATTGAGATACTGCAGTCCAACAAACTTGGATCCCGTGAGTAGTTGGTCCAGAGAATTCCATTCAGGTAGCTGCAGGAGATTTCCCGGCGTGTGTTCCCTGTCGAACACGATATACATGCCAATATCGACCTGTTTCAGCGTTGAAGGCACCGTCAAAAGTAGTTTACTAGCGAATGTAAGGCCAAGATTCTGTCGCCACGAATCTCGGCTGTACGGAGCGTCGGCGATGGCAATGGTTTCGAGGGAGACGAAGTCGTTCAAGAGACGGGAGGATATCAGTTTCTCTGAGTTAGGTTTCTCGTCAGTGAAATTCAGTGACGCTGTGTGGAAAGGCATACCGGGGAGAAGGTCAGTATCTATTCCATCTGAATACAAGTAAAGATGTCGGACGAAACGTCCCGCTTTGGACACAAATTGAGTCAGGATATTGGTGTCCATCTGCTGTGTCCCTGCTCTCCAGTCGAATGTCAAAACCTGCAGATCGCTGAGATCAAATGATGGGCTCGAAAACCACATTAGAATATCCGTTTGATTATGCAGGTTGGTCAACTTCAATTTCTGCAAACGGATCGGGGCAACACCACGTGGGTTCCACTTCTCGAGTAACCCTCCCACCTCCTGCATCCTGTCCATGAAAGGCTTATCGAGGCCAGTTATATTCCAACAGCAGAATCCTAGATCTCCGATGGACAGGTTGCGGATATTCCGCATGTGAGATGCAAGCTCAAGCATCTGATGCGGTTCGCTAAAACGGACGTCGATGTGCAACTTTTCCACCTGATGGAATTGACTGACCAAGGCCTGCTCGGAATCACCCCATATACTGAATTCCTCCAACACTAAAGTGCGCACGTTGGGAAACCTCGGTAATAGTGCCTTCAGGTCGTCGCTCTCCATGAATAAAGAGATTGCACCATCTTCATCGTCCGCGTCACCTCCCCATAGTGATAAAGTGGTAACATAAAGAGCGAGGTCGGGATAGTGGTCCAACTTCCTATTCCAAGCTTTGCATACCGCTGTAGTTGAAAGCGATGCCGTGGAGAAGAGGCGTGCCTGAGACAGTTGCCGCCATGCCGAAGAAACCAAGGCACAGTTGTGGAGGATACTAGACCACTGCATGTCCTCCGGAATGTAGTCTAAAATAATCGATACCAGTTCAGGGGGGAGCGATGCCGCATTGCCTCGCGCGGAATTTTCTGCGGGGGTGGGGTCGGTGGGCATGATGGAATTCGGAAAGATGTCGCTGCTACGACTCGCTGCTACTACGACTTATGCAAATGGTCAGCCTCGGCGACCCACCATGAATGGAAACCTACCGTCAGATTGTTGCGATGAGTCTAATGGAGTTCCCTCGGGAACCACGAACACGGCTGGTTCTTATACTGCGATGGTATTATCAAAATAGCACAGCCCAGGTGACATTCCCGTGTATACCTTAACCGTGCACATTTTTTCGATCATCATTCAGGGAGCTAGTTTTAATTGAGAATCACCGGTGCTAGGGGCTTGAGACTGAATAATTGATGATATTAAAGGTTGAGAACGTACTGCAGCATGCTTTCTTAGAGTCCCAGGTCCAGTCCCCATAAAAGCTGACGACGGGACCGCACCTAGATCTCAAAGCAACTATACTTGATAAGATATGGGGCGATATAACTTCGAAGCGGGGTGTGCTACTTGCATAAAAGAAATCAACAAAACTGAGGCAACGAGTTTTGAATTTATGGCACTACTGCAATATCAGGTACTTGCGAAGCATAACCACTACACTCACTAAAACAGAACGCGAGAGCTTGCAGAGTCGGCCGGGTTCTTCCGTTTGATTGTCCCTGTCAAAAACGGCGATTTTCCATCGGAGAACTACTGCGCGCTAGCAGCTCTGGGAAAGTACAAACGCCTGTATTGGCTTGTTACTTACATGCCAGGTGACAGTTGTCAACAGTCTATAGCTACGCTGTCTGTCGAGACTGTCTAGGTAATGGAGTTCAGGCTTGAGTTAGAAACTGGCAGATAGCTTGGAGCTAACTTTGCAAACGAGCGCTATCTTCGGCTGCCTTGGACCTGATATAACATCCAGGAGCAATCTGACTGTTGATAGTGTTATTCTTGTATTTCTAGAATGCGGTAAGCAGTCCCTTGCCTGTAGAGGCCATTGTTCCTGCTTGATACATACCATGTACCGGCCGTGCATGCAGCCAAATGGAGTTTGTGAAGTCGGAGAACAAGTCAAAGGAGGACGAGTTTAAGTAAATTTTTTTTGTGCCGGCCGGCCTTGTCCCCACGCTTCATGAATTCAGATGTCTTCTCGACCTGCGCTTTCGGCCTCATTACTCTCTTTTTTGTTCTAGGCTTCCCGCTGTCATCGTTGCGAAAACGACTGAAGAAGACGCCTCAAGCCCTCTCAAATCAAGATGTGGTCAGAGCAGTCGGCAAACACGTTGGCTTGGACAAGTCGCGTCTGAACGAACCAAATTTCGGTTATGGAGATGTCAGAGTCTCGAAGCTGTTAATTCACCCAATAAAGGTGCGCAAACCGCGTTTATTTCTTGACATGTCTACTCACTTGCTACCCACAGAGTTGCAGAGCGACGTCGGTTAAATCTTGTCACTATACGCCAGACGGCTTGGAGGTCATTCTCTTTAACGCCCTACCATTAATTCTTAATCGACTACCAATACCCTAGAACGATAGAAAATGGTGCATCATAGATGCCGAAAGCCATGCAGCTATCACGGCTCGCGAAGTTTCAAAGGTTTTGCTCAACGACTCATTCACCCAATTGGATCGCCCTCACATCAATAGTTGTCCGACAGATGGTTTTAATCACGCCTAAGGTTATACTGGATGAGGCTTCGCCACACGGAGGCGAACTCTCGATTTCTTTTCCTGAAGAATCCAAATGCGAGACTTTTTCGATCCCACTACAACCTAATGAAGATATTCTAAGGACCTGGTCCCTGTGAGTGTTCAAATTACGTGGCGGCGAATGTGACTTGATTATTCTGCAGCATAAATGATGTATCTATGTGGGGCATCTCTATAAACGGATACATATGTGAAACAATTAAGGGACCCTCTGCCAGCGCTATTTTATCCCGATATTTCGGGAAATCGGTACACCTTGTTTTCAAGGGCACCAATCCTCGACCATGCAAACCTACCGACTCTTACCCAAACTTGAAAGCTTCGGCAAGATATCAAGATGGGTACCCGCTACTCATACTATCTCAAGAGAACGTAGAGGTCCTGGAGAAGGAGGTACGGAGTCGTATCGGCCAGCAAGGAATAGAAGAGAAATGGACTACGGAGAAACTTGCCGTCGAAAGGTACTTTTAGTCACCCTGGATTATGCACATAAAGCTCACGTTCATACGTAGATTTAGACCGAACGTTGTTCTATCCGGGGCAGGTGCCTTTGCAGAAGACTATTGGGATGAAATCGCCATAGGGGCAGACATGCAAGCGGCTTCCGGAGCACCAGGGATACTCGTGGTATCGAAATGCGCAAGATGCTTGGTATGTAGTCTCCGTGATCGTTGGAAGTGAGCTTTCTGATAAATACCAGTAGCTCCCTAACGTCTCTCCTCAAACGGGAATTCGAGATCAAGCAGTCCCTTACAAGGTCCTGATGAAAACCAGACTCAGGGTTGACTCCAAAAACAGGTGGAAACCTTGTTGTGGCTGTAATAGTGTCCCATTAGGTGAGGGGCTTATCACTGTCGGAGATGCTGTTCTTGTCAGGAAGCTAGTTATTTAGCGAATTAGCGAATTCGCTGGTTGATACAAATGTAGTTCTTTCTTTTACGTTATCCCTGCTCCTTGACACCGTGGAATGCATTTTCCTCGGATGACATCGGTCCGATAACAATGATCTCGGTCAACGATATTCTCCTATGCAAAGATGTGGGGCTCACTCCACCGTTCTCCTTCGCAGCCCGCGGAGATTTCCTGTTCTTCCAGAAGAGTACCTGAAGCAGGTCCTGCAAAATCTTGGGTCATGAGAGTACACGAGAATAATTTTCCATTGAGCACTTGCTTTGTGAGTCCCAAAGATGACTACTGTCGCAAAAGGAACTGTTTCGACAGCCTCAGCGGAAAAGCAAACGCTAAGGAATGCCAATGACCCACGAATCGATAGCACCATATTTAAAGATGCAACTCCAGTTGGGGTATGTTTGGTCAATACCACAAGGAAGAAAACTATCCCGATGCTATTGAAAGAGCATTATAAGCACCTATGATTACGAAGGAAAGTAGATGACGTACAGTGCCGAAGCAACAGCAAGGATGTTGAAGGTACACATCCGGATGAACATCGAGACAGTGTCTGCGTCTGATTTGAACACTCTCCAGTTCCTGAAAACATGAAGGCACATCGCGCCTTCGCAGAACGTGAGCTTTCCACGATGTGATCAACAAAATGAAACACTCGTACCGTCTAAGGCCAAAATCGGGAAGATCAAGAGTGTCACGATGGCCGCGGAAATGCGTCCACTGAGGGGTGTGGGTCATTGCATTGTCAGACGCCAACGCGGTGAAACGCACGGAACAGGGTTTTTCAAGTTACAGTAAGCAATTTCAGGAAGTTTCTGAACGGAGGACGGGTCACGAAGTCCAAGCTAAGCAGGCGTGAGTCGCAAGGAAGCTGGGGCAATATACATCGAAAAACGTACCACCAACGTTTCGACGATTATTGCCATAAACAAGACATAGGGCAGAACTAGTGGCTATGTGTAACTCAGCATATACTTAATCCTGCGGGTAGCGTCACATATACTTACTGCAATAGATTTCAAATTTTCTGCCCGAATCTTTGCCTCGGACTCCTTAGAGAGTATCTCGCGGAGGTTGCGCTCAAGCTATACCTCTGATATTAGCTCGTGCTGAAAACTCCCTGGTTTTCTTTTACAAACCTGATGAACCAACGCCAGAGTAGCAGACATACCCCTGGATCAGTATTCAGTGCATGTTCATCGAGAAATATAACCACTCACAAGACGGGCACGCCATAAATCATACAAGACTGAGCAAGACAAAGCCCGAATGGGGGGTCCGGGTTCCCATATTGGCCAGCAAGGAGCAACAGAAGATACGAGAAGCAAAATAATACCAAGATCACGATAAAATTGTACCAAGTGGCCTGCCGTAATTTCGAAGAAAGGGAAGCAGCGATAAGTATCGCGATGGCACCAAAGAGGCCCAGAAATTGAAAAACAATGAAAGCGATAGCCAGCGCTGCAGAAAATCATGAATATAAGCAATTTAATAATTGGGCGAGAATGCTCGACACACCAGAAGTAAGAGAGCGGTCTGATGCGTTGAAACTCATATCGAGTATCAAGCGCCGGTCATTGAGGGAGAAAATAACAAACAGTGTTACTTCGTCAACTGATACTTAATGCTCGTCAATGCTGTAACTCAACAGCACATTTAGGGTGGCCGACAAATAAAAATTGCAGGGTGATGTGCCCGGCTCCCTTATTTCATCAAACAGCACCACGACAATACTACGCCGTGATGATCTATCAACTATGATAGATCCTTCCCGAGGGATATGTAAGAATGTAGTTGGGAGCCGGTGACCGGCTTATATCTTCCTGCCTGTTGTGCATCAGCAGTTGCTGGTCGAAAGAAAAGGGATCAAATGACCTGAACTTATCTGGTTCCCGCAGGCGGGTACTTTGATGTATTCGTTCAATTCGCGGCCATTCAGTGGATAGAATAACAACTCTAAAGTTGGGCACGGACTCCTTGAAGAGATATGATCGACTGGACGCCCATGCATCATTCACCTGCCAGTGCTTCTTCATCAGCAATTCACATATACCGCCGTCTATGCCACTTGAATTCCGTCGCATTTGTTCCTTCCGGTCCAAGAAGCATTGGGATTGCGGGTGGCGATATTGCCTTAGTATTCTATTAGCCGCGGATGAACTATCCGAAAAGTAAAAGAGAATGCCACGGAACACGCCCGACCTCTCGCCCAACTCGGTCGTGACATACAAGCGAGATGTAAACAAAAGGTCCGAGTCGTTGCTGACATTTCTGAAGCGTTATGTAGCGACTGTCGGCATGTCCATGTAATATTTGTCTTGTACATATAGTCTCGGGCCGGGCGACATATCCTTCAATGGGACAAGAACAGTTTGCTGCCTGTCCTACGTCAAGCAGTAGGCGTCGTAGAAGCCGTCACCGCTGAAGTGCCAAGTACCTAGCACAAACCAGACGGCGGTATCTACGGCATCACATCCAGTACGAAACCATAGGATGGTAGGGTGATGGTTAGAAGCGAGATCAACTCCAAAGGAAGGGTGAACTATAATACTCGTACATATGGCAATTTAGAACCGATGCCCATCGATCCCAAAACTCGTCACAGCGATCCGACGATAAAAAGCACTTTCATGTCGTGTTCAAAGTCGCTTTGGACGAGTAGTAGAGAACGAGAGAATGTGTTTCCTTAAGAATGGATGCGGCACTGGCGCCCTTGAGTGCATGGGTTGAAACTCGAAGGGTGCTGGGAAAACAATGCTATTCGTGTCCCACTTGGAATGAGGATTGTATGAGAATCTGAAAGGGACGTCGTCAGCCACCGCTGAAGGTGTGGCGAGAGAAGTGACATTGTTGCTGACATCCGACTCACTATGAAAACATGACAGATCACCAGCAGCGGCAATTGTCCTAATATCGATGATCGATCTCATATGTACCTTCAACGACAAGGTCTAAACCACAGCAGTTCTAGCAAGTGAATCCGTGACTTGTCGGTACTGTAGAAAACTATACCCCGCAAGCTTTACTGAATCCAATCAAACGGACGGGCTACGTCACCCTACAAAAGCCTTCCATCACCGCCGTTGTGAGCTTCCATAAGATTCACATATAACGGCGAAAACATGCCTTTTAGTTGCAGATTTCCCTTTCTTTCTTAAGTTGTGCCGGGAAATAGCTAATACATAGCTGGAAGTCCGGACGCCAGACATGCCGACGTGGAAACCAGTGATGGTGGTCGGAGAATAAGATGCTGCTAACCTGCTGCGGTTCCGGCTAGTCTTCATGCCCAGGAAAAAGTCGATCGAGCCGAATCTAGCCGAGTCTTGTGAAAATGAGCGCGCACCGTGAAATCGAGTCAAATCGAGCCGCTCAATTCCCAACTACGACTTCAACAGCACGGTCACGTCGATACCGAAAGGCGTGACAATTTCCATCGAATCGAGCAAGTATACGATGTTTTTTTTCGCAATTGCTTCATCCCTGCTGGACAAGCCGACTTTAGATAGAGATTTCACAGAAACTCGGAGAGAATATTGACGACGCACGATGCACCAAGGATGAGCCGGACGAGCCGCTTGCGTTCTAACACTGAGGACATCGATATTTCGGAAGCTGAAACTACAGCAGAGGCTTTATTATCTGGACCAGCGTGAACAGAGGGTGCTGTAGTTTTGCTTTCTGAATACGTCGGTATTAGATTATGGAGTAAGAAGGGGAAAGAAAGATGAAAAGGTACGCACCCAAGTTTTCCTGCGCTACACCCAAGAGTCTCGGATGAAATGGATCCGTCTGTCCGTCAGTTTAGTATCGAGAAAAAGTGTTGATTGGGACAATGCCCATAAGCTAGCAAGACAGGAATGAAGATATGGTTATGATAAGAGTTTCTGGAGAGGATGGAGGGTCATGGAGAGGTCGATAGTTGAAAGATGGAAAAGCTAGTACGATATTAGGACCGGTACCGATGCGAAGAACATCGTGAACGCACCCTGCAGCCGATAAAAGCTAGAAGGCGATCCGTATGAGCTTCATACTGTGACTACAGTCATAAGAGTAACTGGGAAATGGACATGATGGTTGTTGATGTCATTGTCAACGGTGCATCCAGCATCGTCAGCGCTTAGCCTTTCCGAGTCCCTCCATTCTGGCGTTTGACTCAACCAAGGTATGCTGGTTCCCTGTATTATAGCTTTTGAGCATAAATTGATGTTTTGCTTTGTCGACGACATCTAGCTAGAATAGTGCACTCATTTTGCCCAAGACCCATTGCCAACCGCTGTTTTCTTCGACTGGAACACACTGCACTTGTTTTCACAATCAACTCGACGTAAGGCTCATGAACTGAATACGACGGATAAGAGAGACACCGGGGAATTTACCAAACAGGATTCGGGCATTCTACCGACTTGTAGTGATACTCAGAGTGGTGCGTCCTCTCATAGTCGTCTAATCTCCGAGCTCTCCTACTGATAGACACGGCAGCATTGGAACACTCGTAGGCATGTGGTGAACGCTCAGTCTCTGTCAACCAAGAAGAGGCGAACGTGTACGGTTCAGCAGAATAAATCGAATCAACGGCCTAGTCGCAGTGGTGGTTATTGGGTGCGTTTAATCTTGTCAGTCATGTTACACCTCCCACTGACTGACCTTGTCCTTCCTTACATCGCCCTATTTCTGGCCTACAGCCGCTCCGACAACTGAACCCGTGGCCTACACACGATGGAAGTCGGCGAAGCATATAGAGCTGGGCGTCTACCGCTTAGGAAATGTGAGCGCCCTCTCACATTATAGAATTCGTTCCACGTCTAACTTTTCCAAAAGGCCTGGTTTCAGACAGTCATACTCCAGACGTTCAACGCTAATCAAATCACGATAAACTGCCCGAGGTCTTGCCTGAAAGAATACTCCCCCCGATCTGGTCAGTTTCCCTCGCTGCTCCATGTACAGCGCTCCTCGGGTACTGACAGCATAACTTGGATGTAGCAGATCCACCATCTGGATGTCTACACAGATCACTGTGTATCGTGCCCCATAGAATTCGTCACCGCATGCCAAGACTTCACCATTCTGAAAACTGAATCAATGATAGTTCTTGTCCAGTGCACAACGTACGGCGTCCAATCAACGGAAAAAGTGACCATAGTGGTTCTTCAAAGCCGTCAAAGGTGAGACCACCTTGCCCAGCTTGCCTTCAGTTTTGTACTGATGACATATAATAGCATATCGACTGTCAAATCAACAGCGCTTCACGAAGGAAATGAATACATCTCAAATCAGGTCATCTATACGAATAGTGAACCGGAGGTTTTACATTCACCGGGGGTTGGGTACTAGCGGCCATTATGGATCGAGCATTGGAGCTAGCGTTGAATTGAGTGCTGTATGATCGATGATGGTTCGTTTAAAGGGCAAGTGGTTGATTCGGTCTCGGCGTAATGACTGACGGGATAACTTTTCACTGTCAAAAATGCTGCCCCTACGACTTCAATTAATTGGCTTGCAGATTGTGCTCTGGGGCTATGAATCCCAAAGAGCACGGTTAGAGGACAAGGCGGAAAGCACTAGCACTGATTACTGTCGTGTTGAGCAAGCGTGTACTTGTACAGTAGACTCGCAATCAATCTGCTGGCCATGAACGATGACTATGCATTGTTGTCGCGTTGACGCCGATTATCCGAAGCCGAGCCGCCGCGGCTCTTTCTTCACTACCACCACCACTCTTCGTGCTTCAATCTCTAAAACACAATTGCCATATATGCAAACTAGGTTGTCACTGGGAGCAAAAAGATGGATTGGAGGGGAGTCAGACATAGTAAGTGATGACCAACTCAAAAGGTTTTCATGTTGATTCGGAATCTAGCAAACGACCAAAGTAGCTGGAATAATCGATCTGAAGCCATGATGTAATGGCCCCAGAGACGCATGAAGGTAAACTCGCCAGTCAAGGCTGGGACTGGCTAGCATGCACCTTTCACTTTGACACTCGCAAAAAGGCAGTACACAGATCAATGCCATGACTAGTTTCAACACTGGACAGACGGAGGTAAAGCATACCGAACACGATGAGGTGAGCGCCGTGAACAACTTGATCATTGCTTGGTAGGCTCACAGGTGACCGTTTGCAGTTTGAATATGTGAAACGCGGGCATGTCATTAGCGTTAAGGATTTGCGCTGTGTCGAACAGAACTGGGCCTTGCAAGACAAACCTCGGAAATCGTTTAGACGGCTCAAAGCAAAGAAAACAATATGCCTTGCCGAGATACATCCCGACCGGCAATCCAAGTACACGGTCATAATGTACGAGGGCGAAGATGCAGAGCATGTTTGGGAGGAAGACTTTCAGCGGTTCTCACGTACCAAGTATGCATTTGTTACATTGTCCTGGGGCCCTATCACTGACAGCCTTTCGAAGAGATCCACTTTTCGCTCAGCTGTTCGGGATCAGCCGATCATCAATCCCAATGCTGATTTTCCACAACGGTACGAATTGCCTTCTTTCCTCCGTCAACGGTACATTCCGACCGTGTAGAATGCAGAGTTGACTCCTCTGGGACATTTTTACAAACGATCGCTCTGGTCGAATGTCTACCTTCATCATCTGGTGGTCAGTACAATTTCTGAATTCTCTAAAACTTGAAGTAATGCCCATGGTGAGTGATACTATGGTTCCTGTGTTTGATTTGGGCTCAGGAATCCACAGTTTCACATTAGATCTGACTCAAGGGGAGAATGTTTTTCTTGGTACAACGTATAGCTGGGAGCACTGGCATGCATGGTTATCACAATCCTCCTGGGTTTTTGGTGCTCTCAATGTTACAGAGGGGGAGGAAAACTTCTGTATATCCTCTCACTATTCAATATATTCTAAATACTTGTTAACCTGCCTACCATCAGTTTTCATTGACCCACTTGCACTATCAATAGAATACAGCCTACATGAATATGACAGCCTTGCAGCATTTTTCAACCTCTGTGATGGCAAGTCCCCAGTTGAAGAAACCCCACCCACTACCTCATCAATATATCTCTTCCTTCATCCCTTCCCCAAGTCAATATCAGAATTCATGTCATGGAGATGCCAACCCTACTTCTGGTCTTTTGATGAGACTGGTTGATCTGAGATGTCAGAGGTGTGTGAGAGGTGGGGGGTTCCAGTGCTCACCTGCAGGATACATGGGCATTTTTGGGTGCATAAATGGCCCACCTATGTCTACACTGCCCTCTGAGAATGGCAAGAGGCCTGCAGCTTTGACCCCACTACGTCTGATTGGGGAAGGAGTATGGAGTTTCCAGAGTTTGAGATAGTTGGCATAGGGAAGGATCAGGAGCAGTTCAGAGAGGTTGACATTCAAGGTGAGGTACTTGTGCTGTTTCACTTCACGCCCTGACTAACTCTAGTGAGCAGAAGAGAAAACTGGCAGTTCATGGTGGAAACTACTTGCAATGGTTGGAGATCAGTACAGCTGGGCTCTAGAGATGTCATTATATTGGTTGTTACTCTGTTCATGGACTCTATTCTGTGACTTTTATAGAATGTGAGTCAATATTTGTCATCTGGATACAGTACAATGTGGTATATAGAGATAGCAGATACCAGTTTACCAAGAGTGTTGAAGAATGCCAATCTTGGAAAGTGGCCCCCATCTCTTGAGCGTATAATCAAAATGAGAACTGGGGCATGATACCCAGTGGGATTTTAGTTGATGTTATCCAATGTTATCCAATGTCCCTCAAGGACATCGGGAAACGTTGGATAACATCGGATAACATCGTTAAGATGCCGCTTTTCCGATGTTATCCAACGTTATCCGATGTCCTCCTGATGTCCTGAGGTGGCCTCTTATGTTGCCTCATTTTTCATTGAATTTCATACGATATCATAAATGTATATATTCATCAAGTACCATAAAGTTACATTATACTGAGTATATATGACTCCTTGCCCAATGTCACCTTGCCCCAGCACTCGCCCAGTACCCTTTGCCCAAGTCCCAGATAAACCCTCTACCAACCCCTCAAACAAGCCCTGTGCCCTATCCCGGTACACTATTGTTAACATTCAGTATGTCTTAAATATTATATCTGACACCAATGTTGAGTAATTTGCGCTTCAGCCAGCAAGAGATTGAACTCACTGATATCCGTTATTGAAGCTACGGCACCTTGAAGTAGAACTTAGCATGATTGAAATAACATGGAAGTTACAATTGCATACCTCGTGGATATTCCTATAAAACAGTATGACGACAACCCCAGGATTCGGGATCGTCTTCGTTTGGTCTTGGTCTTGGTCTTCTCTCTTCAGGATGTGCCGCCAGTCATGAAGATGACAAAAAGGTCTGTCAGTTGACTTTGAAGAGCAAATTTTGTACATAACGCACCAAGTATCACAAATATAGCCTCCCTTGACTGGCCTACTCCCTCTGTGAGTCATTCCAAACTAGATGTTTGATGTCTTCGTGCTGTGGGGGTCGAAAACAAGGGTGATGTGGCGAGAGATAGCAGATGGGAGTTGGAGCAGATAGAGGACGGAACGGGGATGGTGGTGGTTGAGAAGAAAGAGAGGAGCACGGGAAAGTTCAGGGCAGGGCGGGAAAATGAACAATGCACAAACCAACTACCAGCTCGTAAGGTTTTTTTTCGCTAAGTCCCAATGGTCAACAGGGTCTTTGAAGCTCATTGATATAACTTATTTCAGACAAAGAAAAACACATGACATTGGATAGCATCGGATAACATCGACGCACATCTCGTTGGGCATGATATGCGGCAAGCTGTTCAACTTGTGTAAACCGGGTGTATTCTTCTTATTTTGAGCAGTGTATGCAGCAATGATTGTTTCCCGGTAACCCACGATCTCGACAGGTACCATGTCGATGCTGGGTTGCTGACACCAAAGGAAACGTGGTACGCTCATCAGCTGGGATTCAAGTCATAAGGATAGGTGCACCTACTATGTCGAAATCTGACCATGACGAGTCTTGAAGATTCGTGTTACCCTCATACCTAGGGGATTATTATGGCGTATTATTCTCAGCAGTGTCTTTTTATAATTAGGTATAGTAGCAATGACCTCGGAGTTGATTATTCTGGTAGGCTGGGATGTCATGATGAGCATCTCAGACCCTCACAACTCCGGGATATACTAGTATGCAGTAGCACTTAGTGTGCCATTGTATGTGAGCGGCCCGATGCTTTGACTACACACTACTTGCTTGCCTAAGAATGCTATGAAAGGATCATGTTCTACTTCGCCATTATCCGATCAACTTTGTCCCTCAATCCATTCTCCCAGGTGTCCCAATACGTCGCCAAAAGAGTACTATCTCTGCCCAATAAGCCTTCTCGTGGATGTCCTTTTCTTCCTGGCTTCCCGTTACCCCCAATAGCCTTAGAAGACTCAAGTACTCGATGCCATCGCAGTGTACCCTCTTGCACAAACCCCATCTTCTCCGCCAGCCTAATACTTCCTACATTTAACGAATTGGCAAACCACTGGACTCTTCTACATCCCACGCCGCCTTGCTCAGGTAAATTGAAAGCATACTGCATCAAAAGCCCGACTGCGTTCGAAGCCACATGTGTGCGTTGAAATTTTGGCGCGATGATGATACAGCCAATCTCTGCCAGTAAATCTTCGGCGCTGGCGTTCACGTATCCTATCGTGCCCGCAAGTGCTGGTTCCCCATTTGCATCTGGCTTCGTTTTGTCCTGCACCACAAAGAGGGTTTCGCCAGATCTCCGCAACATTCGTCCTTCCCAGAGTTCTTCTACAAAGTGTCTGGCAGAATCGAATGGACCAAAAGGAAGATATTGCCATAGTGATAGGTCGATGGCTTCGAAGATGGCTTCAGCGTGTAATGCTGGCTAACCTTTCAAATGTTAGGAGGTACCGCTCGAAGAGAAAGCGAAGACTCAACAATAAAGGGCACCAGTTTTACTCGCTCGCTTTGGAGCTGATCTGGAATTGGGAAGCAGAAGTTGTCGTCTCCTTTGGATGAGAATCCGGCCATTGATTGAAAGTGTGAGTCACAGATCTTCGCGCCAACGAAGCGCTGGTAGACTAGTAGGCGCCAAACTCAAAAGCGGCACGAAAATTATCGATGAACCACGTGCTCGTACTCGTACTTCAGAAGTTAACAGAGTTGATATATATTCTATGTTGGTATGTATGTCTAAAAAAGAAACCTCCCTCTATATGATTCTAAAAGCTACTCTCCTTCTCAGCAGATCTCCGCACCGTCTGCGTCGCTCTAGCACTTCTAGCTCTAACACTTGCCCCAAACTTGTAAAAAATATAAGGTATCGGGGCAATCGCTACCCCGACCAGTGCAAGTAACAGCCCAGCATACTGAAATCCCATATTATGAAACATCTGAGTCACATAAAGCGGAACCATAGCCCCAATCAGCGACCGTACCAGCGTCTTTGCTGCAATAGCTGATGCAGCGTAGTCACTGTAGCAGTCGACGATGTACGAGTTGCCAGAGATATAAAGCAGGATGAGAGCAAAGCCGAACATGAAGCCGGAGACACAAGGACCTTTGTAGAGCTCGTGTGAGCTGGGTTGTGAGGCACTCGAAGGTGGCGCAGACTTACCGATCCAATGTACATGAGAATATCCCCCAGTAAACGCGAACACAAACAGAGCCGAAGGGAGGATGCTTAAATACACGTTAGCGAGTTTCATAGCGGACAGGTATTTAGACTTACATGGCTCCGACCATCATAGGAAACAATCGAGCTTCGGGGTATGTTCCAAACTTGGTGTAATGAGCATAGATCTTCTCTTGGAATGGCATGACAAGCATGGCAGTCGTGATTCCGATCTGGATAAATAAGATGATTATGTTCGTCCGTGAAGACGCTCAATGATAACCCGCACCATGATGCTAACAAAAGTGACACCGGTCATCCCCATACCAAAACCTCGCACTTCCTCAAATGCGATTGGAAAAGCGAAGAAAAGGAGGTCTTGGGAGTTTAGGTCAGCAAGTCACAATAGAATGTAAGATGACACTTTTACTTACATAGAATACTGTACACAAACGAAAGATCTTGGGACACATATTAGAGCACGGAAAATCAGTAAAAAAGACCTCATACATATCGTCATGAATGCTAGGATGGGCTCCGTGAACAGCATCACCAATGGACGCGAGAGAGCCGTCTTCATCATTTCCTTGAATGGCGGGCTCTCGAGCTCCTCAAGAGCTCGATACTTGTCGTCTCCAGTTTCTCGGCGGAGCCTCTCAGCTTTCTTGCGGAGAAGGGTGGTAGCGAGCGTCTCCGGCATTACCAGTGTAAGAGCGAAGCACAGACCACTGAAGATGAATAGCACCCAGTCTACAGAGAGACATAAGTCAGGAGTTCGTCAATAGAAGTTTTGTGCTTACAGATCCATCGCCATCCAGCTTTCTCCCCAATCCAGCCCCCAACGAGCGGTCCCAAAACTGGCCCCAGGCTATATAATATCAGCGTAAATCAACGTACGAGATTCGAGAATCACTCACAATATTGCAAACGAAAACGTCGCCATGGGTAGACCACGTTCTTCAATAGTCCAGATATCTGCGACGCTAGAAGGGCCATAAGCATTGCACGTACATCGGGCAGGGCAAGCACACTCACCTGCCACCCACATTGCATATCGGTGCTGATGCAGCCAGACCAGCAATCTGCCGCCCGATGACAAGCGTTGCTGCATTTTTTGCAAGCGCACTGGGTAGTGTGAAGATGAAGAAGAAAAAGATGCTAAAGCAATACGGAAGTCGACGACCGGAAACCTCAGATAGCGGAGCAAAAAATAATGGTCTTTGAAGTCAATATCAGTGAAGTCACTAGCATCCAGATCGTGCAACACACCCAATCCCAAAACCAATCACAAAACATGTAACCGTCAAGTTGACGATTTCCTGAGTTGTGTGCAGGTCTCTTACAGGCCCTTTCATGCTACGAGTGTGCGTGATGAGAGGTGATTTGGCGGACAATAGTCATGTCACTCACTCTCCAGTAATGATAGAGCTTCCTAGTGCTGCTGCCGTGCACAGGAAGGCAGTCGTGAGCGTAACATACCTGCAAATAAGTATGACAAGCAGGTAGAGTATTACAAAAAGGAGCTTACCACTTGCTCAATCGACTCCATTCTCTTGGATCCTCCCCTTTGCCTTTCTCAAACTGTACTATGTGTATTCCTTGACGCGAATATGATCTCTCGAGGTCAGCCAAAGTATGCTCTGAGCTTCTTGCCGTAGCGTGCAGTTCAGATCTCTCTTGGCCAGCAACGCGAAACTCTTCCTCCTGCTCGGGTGAGAACACTGGCGGGTGGATAAACTCTGCTTCTAGTGGTTCTGAAGGCATCTTCAGTGAGGGAGAAGTGAAGAAATTGATAGCGAAAACTCACGATATCATGGAGCCTTATATACTGGTGGTATTCGGCATACTGGACTTGAGTTGCACCATTAAAAAACCCTTTTATTAAGCGAGACGGCGAGGAGGGAAATCCATGTTGCGCGACGATGGAAGAGAGT
Organism: Moniliophthora roreri; assembly: GCA_001466705.2. Lineage (NCBI taxonomy): Eukaryota > Fungi > Basidiomycota > Agaricomycetes > Agaricales > Marasmiaceae > Moniliophthora > Moniliophthora roreri. The sequence continues at coordinate 703,511 of LATX02000176.1, forward strand.
TGGCATCACACGGCAGAGCTACACTCCGGCAGGGCACGGCAACATTTGGCGCCCATGGTGTTTCCCAGGGTTAAACTGCTTGACATCCCGCGACCAACGGACAACATTCATGTTCTTCTCCGATTCACGCTTCTTTCCAAACATTCTTTCCTGAAGTCCGGTACAATCCATACGGCGAATCACGGAGACCTTCATTCGACCTTCACTTTGGATTGCGCATGGCAGGGGCCTTGAACGTCTTGGGAAAGGTGAGGGGCGAGTGTTTCTTATGCTAAGAAGTCGCTAAATTATGTTCCGACCAGCTCATCCGGCACGGGCAGGTACTGCTGATATACCCTTCAGCTTTTGAGTCCCGAGAGGAACGACGTACGAAGACCCTCATCATGTTCATTTCCAATATATGGCTCACACCTTTCTGTCCTTATGCTAGTTGCAAACTACGACTTTCCGTCGGATTTACCCTACGAGGATGTCAACATCGTTACTTCAGACCGGAAAACACTCAAGTGTATTCTTTTACGGGCCAGTCGACGCAGTCGTCTCAGCACAGACTCCAGGCGCGCTTCCTCCACCGCAGTGAGTCTGAGTCATGACGTCTCGTTGCGTGTCACGATTCTGATCCTCATGATGGGATGAGACCTCCAGCTCGGTTCCACGCGCTATAATCATTATGTTTCATGGAAATGGGTATCACATATGGCACCATGCTTTTTCTGGTGCTAAGTTCGTAGAGCTTGGGTGTGACGTTCTTCTGGTATCTTATAGGGGGTCTGTATCAATTACTCCTCTTTCTGAACTCCATATTCTCATCTTGAATCTCAGCTATGGTCATTCTGACGGCACGCCCTCGGAAAAAGGTCACTAAAATCGATAATACTTGCTCGATCACGCTGCTGAGGTGGATCGTCCGTCTTACAGGTCTTCAAAGGGATTCCCAAGCTGCACTAGATTTCGTACTCGGTCAGGCCGAATTATCTAAATCGCCCATAGTATGTTGCGTACTCTGTGACCTCTTGATGCTCCGTTCACTGGTCTACAGGTTCTTCATGGACACTCGTTGGGAGGTGCTGTAGCTATTGATCTTACTCAGCGAAATCCAGAGAAGGTCACAATCTCCGCACACAGGATATTAGGGATCTGACGCACCCAACAGGTTCATGGCCTCATCGTCGAGAATACTTTCCTGTCAATTCCAGCCATCGTGAAAGATATACCTGGCCTCAGACACCTTGCGATTTTCATACACCAGAAATGGGAATCATATCGGCGGATTGAGAGGATACCACGAACTATACCGATCTTAATGTTTTCGGGGACCGAAGACGAAGTAGTACCTGCGAAGCAAATGCAAGAGTTGTGGAGTATTGCACAACGAAGGAACGCGAAAGGTGTCGAGCAAAAGGGGAAGAGCGGGTGGAAGAGCTTTGTTTTTGGAAGTTCAAGGGATTGCGATGTTAGTACTCAAGATGAAGGCGAAGAAGACGGGAAGGATTCATCAATGGACGTGTTCAAAAGCATACCTGGAGGAACACATGGTAAGAGATCTCTCCTTTTACGTGCGTCAATCGCATAGTTATTCGCCTGAATTCTAGCCGATACTTGGGTGAGACCTCACTATTGGTCAACAGTCGATACCTTCTTACAAGGTGTAACGAAAACTCGTTCATGGTAGGTCACATCTGTCTGTTTAACCGCCACTTATATATCTTATTCTAGACCTTAAATTTTGCTGGATATTGCATTTCAGGATGACGGATGCGCGGTTTCTCTCGTGGATATACCCTGTAACATACGGAACATCACACTCCTTAATATGTATTCCCTTTACACCCCACAGAAGGCCTATCACAGCATCGAAGGCAGGCTTCGGCTTTGCCTGGATATCAAATAGTCACCCGCTGGCACGGGAATCCCAAGTATCACCATCAGTAACGCCAGAGCCCGTGATAGACACGCAAACAGGCGTGTTGAGGCAGGCTTGAACAACTGTGGTATGATTTCTTGGGTTGGCACTTGGGATGTTGAGTTCGGTAATGGAATGTTCGACCCCAGTAGAGTGGTAGATCCAGATTGCGACTCCAAAAGTGCCCTAAGCACTGACAGTTGCAGGCGAGTACATCAGAAGCAAGTGTTACTGAAGACTCTAGGTAAACTGCTTGCTGGGATCGTTGACGACGTTGGGATCGGCAACTGCGCCCTGGGCAGATTCCAGCATAGAAGCTAATGGGCGAACTCATACCCAAAACTTCTTGTTGTGAGCGACAGATTTCTCGTTTATCGACGGCAGCTGCTTGTCTGCGACGTTGATGATAGCAGCATTGACAGCGGCGATAGTGACGAAAGTAATCGTGGAGAAGAACTTCATCAAGTAATGACCTTAGTAACCCAAGGCCACGATTGTTATGAATCTTCGTGATCAAACGCCGACCAACAAAACTAGGGTAAAACCTTGAAATGGGGTGCATGTGTATTTGGACTTAATGTCGCAGAAAGGGGATGCCTGGATTCAGCGAATAGCGGGAAAAATAGATCGCTATTACTATCATCAAGAAAGAGAATCCTCGAGACTCCCTGTGGAGTGACGAGACGGCGGATGTAGTACTTGCAGATTACGGTACTGATGAATTTTATTAATACGGGTGGTCTCTAGAAATACATAGCGACATGAGTAAAATACAAGAACACAATTGAGACCGCGCAACCACGAAAGTTCATTCATCGATATGAAGTTTCTGGCTATGATGGTTTCACACGTTCTTTAGCCTTCGATACGATCTCGTGTAGGATCTCCCGCCTTTCCAACAGTCTTCTTCTCGTCTACCGGTTCTGGGGTAGGACGTCAACATGTGAAGCTTTGGGGTGGTACGCACGGTATATGGACCCTTTGCCTTCTTTATGCTTTACGTCCATATTCAAAGCATATGCAGTTCCTGCATACATGGAAATTGCAGCGGCGGTTGCAATAGCCTGGAGACATCGGATCGTCAGTCCGAGACTGGAATCCCGAGGTGAGAATGGACACTCACAAGAGTGGGGGTTCGTGATGCGGCTACAGCCATTATATAGACTCGGGTGTTTCTGAGGTTCAACGAATGGGTAGTTTGTGGTTAAATACAGGGTCAACGGCTGGATGATATCATGATCAGACGACTCACTGACAATCGCGCTCACTCCAATGGGAATTCCGGATAAAGGGGCGATTTTCTATGTAACTTACCAGATGATCTTGAGCGGTTCGTCATAAGGTCTCTACGCACTCCGTATCGGTCGTTTGAATCCGAGTTTGAGGACGCTGTTACAATTTCAAGCAATGTCTAGGATCATGATGGTTGGCGTTGGTGGTGGTGAGAAAAACGTTCAAATTTATAGTTAAATGATCTGGGAGACATACCGTACCAATCTTTTAGGCCTCCTAACGACGAACAATTTGAGTGAACTGAGTAGAAAACATGGGCTGAGTGACGACGAGCATGTGGTAAGTCTCAAGCGACGCCGGGCGAGCGCCACAAACCTTCCATCATTTTAGTCGCCATGATGCCCTATTTGCTCTTGCTCTGCTCCACGTCGGACGACGAACGCATGCGCTTTAGAGCATAATAATGACAGGAAAAACAGCCAAGCGCTCAAAATCTGGTCATCACACGCTCCTTCCTTCCCGCCGGCCCAAACTTGATCTTTCAGAAACTTACCACATTCCTTCATATTCTGGGCTCAGATGGTCATTTGGGAAAGGTTCGGTGGTGAGTGCTCTGGATCAACGACCTTGGATGCTGTTATTTAAAATTACTGCAGATATGGACTGTGTGGCCCAGTGTGCTCGTTCATACTGGATTCGCGGCAGTTGTTGCAGCCCTCACGATGATGACTAGTTTCGAGCTGGCAATTCCCAACGTGATGCTTACGGTGCTCGGAGTAGTTCTGGGCTTTGTTATATCGTACCGGGCAATTAGTGGGTGAGTGATTCATTTGGACACTTTCGCTAACGCTAAGATTGTCAGTTATGATCGATACTACACTGGTCGGACGGCTTGGTCCGATATCATCAAGAACTCAAGGGTAATGGCCCGTCTAATCTGGTATCACGTCCCACCGTGTCGTACACCAAGGACACCTGAAGAATTACAAACGGGGAAACTGAAGCGTTCCAAGGGGGAGCTTTCAAAGGTTATGGCTGAAAAAAGGATGGCTTTGGATCTCATTGAAGGGTGCGTGTCATCAGCTCTTGTTACTAGCCCTTTATGAAAACCAAACCTTACAGATTTGCCGTCGCCGTGAAACATCACATACGCGGAGAAGCGGGCATTTATTTTGATGACCTGTACGACCTTGTAAAGCCCCTTCATCCGGTACGCGCTTGCTACTCGGCCCAGATTCAATAAACTGACTACCGATAGGAATCGCTGACTATACATACATCCCACTTTGACACCGTTACAAACCTAAGCCAACCAGAGGTTGACCTATCCCCCGTCATCGAGGCACCATTAATCCGTTCAGTCAATTCAAAGGCGACGAATGTTGCCAATCAACCTGCTGCCCCTGCACCTACTCCCAATAACAAGGTGACATCTCCTATTCAACACGTCTCAGACAAATGGCAAGCGGTACTTCCTCCCAAACCACAAACACGAACGCATAAGCAACGACCAGTACTTCCGGGAACTGGAGGTGGTGCCAATCTTCCTCTGGAGATTCTCCGTTGTCTCAGTGAATGGATGAGTGTTCTTGAAGAAAGAGGTACCGTACCTGGAACGAGCATGGGTTCGTTAATGGGCTGCGTGGCTACCTTCGAAGATTCTTTGGGCATTCTAGAGAAGGTAGTTGGGGTGCCTTTACCTTTGTGCGTATCTCTCTTCACCCTGTCTAATTTGGCTTGACGCTGACCACACGGTATCTTATAGTGTATTAAGCGTTCATATCAAGCAGTAAGTGAACAGATGTTATTCGATTCCTATCTCTTAGGGATTACTCATGTGGCTACTAGTACCGTATGGATTTACCTCTTCTTTTTACCATTTCAGCTCGTCAGGATGTTCGGGTGGTACTCTATTATTGGTGTAGCAATAGCTGCTTTCATCTATCAAGGCTTTGTCACTGCAGGAGAGGATCTGGAGCAGCCATTCGGTGCGTGCATCCGTTTTTGCAGAACAATACATAATCGTTTATGTTCATAGGTTACGAGCCAAGTGATCTCGATCTTGACTTCTTCTGCAGGGAAGTCATTCACATTGAAATGGCGCGGCTCAAGCGCTCACCATGCCTCAATGCTTGGTTTAGTCGGAGATGGAAGGAAAGGATCTTGAGAGAAGAAGAGAAGTGGAAGCAGAATCAATGGATAAGGAAGGGTATTGTCAATGATGACCAGGACGGATCATCTGGTCCTGCAGTGCCTTCTTCGACCTCCTCTCCCACTCGACTGATACGACCGAACGGGGCCCATATTGGACGTTTACGATCTAAAACCATCGCCGAAGCAGTTGGGAAGATCGCCTCTACAGGGGGAGGAGAGAGTTCTGATCCCGAGAGCAGTGACTCGGAGTTTGACGACGAGACTGCCAGCGAAAGCTCGGGCTCGGCCTCAGATTCGGGTGGTGCTAGAGAACATGATCAAGATACCCGACTTGTCGGTGCTGGCACTAGTAATGTGGTGTAACGCGTATCACCCAATGACGGAACCGAAGCTGTTTGTTTGTCACCTTTTTGCCACTCCATGGCTCTCACAAGCAGCTGATCATTCATGATTTCAAGTGATTGTTTCTGTGCTGTTGTTTTAGGCCCGGGGCTTGTGTAAGACCGCAGGAGACCCCACTCCTCAAGCTGTTTCTTCGCCTCGTTCAATGTCGTCTCGTCTTCGCCGACGGAGCATCAGATAGATTCCAAAGCTGTCCCGGGCCTTGGACATCATACAGTCATCAGCTGACATTAACAAGTTTTTCACATGCGTCAAGCCAGTAGCCCTCATTATTTACCTAACTGTCAATGGCTACCAAACGACAACGTCATGTCCATTGCACGAAGGCTCTTAGCGAAACCGTTATCCCCTTCGATACCTTCGAGTCTCATTCTTTGGCTCCCTCTTCCATTTATTAGCTTGCCCTCTCTAGTCGTCATTCTCCGGGTGTGCCTCGTACGAGTTTTCCGGTGGAGAAGGTACAACTATATCCAACGCATGTACGGACCCAAGTACAGAGCAGGAACCCTTTCGCTTGAGGATGCACAAGCTATTATTACGATCTTGTCTGAGTACGAGTTACCATCTTTTGCAGGATTCGGTCGCTTTTGCATTGTTCAAGACTTACTCAATTGTCAGTTTGTCTTTTGAGATATAACCTATGATGTATACTGTCTGACATACCGAGTAGCCCACAATCTCGAAGATTCTTGCTTCTACAAAGGAACTCAAGTCGGCAGATTCGATTTCGAAACGATATGCTGATGTGTGTGCCGCCATTTTCTTAGTAGAATGCGGATATACTAACTACTTTTGCAGACAGGAATTCTCATTGGTATACTGTCTTGCTGTTCCACTTTCATCTTCGTTGATATACGCGCACAGCAACCTGGGTGAGATGTCCCATCAATGGGTACGACAAGCCCGAACCCGGCGATGACGTCAAGCTTGGACACTCGAAGGACCCTAAGTACGACCCTCGAGCAAACCTTGCAATAGCTCGCGTCAATTGGCTTCACTCTCATTACAATATTGTGAGTACATCCATGAGATCTTTCCCCGCTATGTAGCCAATTTCACTGCGAACTATTTATATACACTGGCTTTGTTCGTGTTTGAGCCAGAGGTGAGCGCTTCATCCCAGCACGCCCATAGATAACGCTGAACACGCGATCCTCACAAAAATGGGTTGAGAGATATGGCTGGCGCACATTTGCTCCTATCGAGCGCCATGTACGTGATTCAGCAGTAACTAAGAAACGTCATCGTATTAATGAAGTCAAGGCCGCATTCATGTTCTGGGTTGAGGTCGGTCATCGAATGGGCATCCAGGGTATACCCGAAACGCCCGAAGCATTTAAGGAATGGGTTCAAGTGAGTCTTCGTTCTCTCTAGCATACTATTCTTCGAATTACTTACCGATTTGCAGGAATACGAGGAGCGTGCAATGTACCCTGCTCAGACCAATCATGATGTCGCTTGGTACACTTTGGAGGAATTAATTCGTGAGCCGCAAAATCCCCATCCTAGCTTACGAAACCCAGTTAATATCTGGCGTAGATGTCTTGCCAGAAACACTCGGAGTCAGGAACTTTGCCAGGAAACTAGCAATTGCAATGCTCGACGATAACGTCCGTGAGGCTATGATGCTGCCTGACCAGCCGCAATACATCAAAACAATACTACATACAACCCTCAAGCTTGCTGTGTGGCATGTCCGCTACTTCCATCTACCTATTATACAGCCTGCAGGTCTCGTGGAATCAAAACTTCCCGACCCGAGTGATGGCAAACCGCCGCTGATGCACCCGAAATACTACACCAAGCCCTGGTATAAGCCCGAGTCAAAGTCGTTCTTTGGCCAAGTCTGGGACGGGCCGACGGTCAAATCGGGGAAATATGAGGATGCACCATCAGCGAACTTTAAGAGTGAAGGATACAGACTAGACACTCTGGTCAGCATTTCTTTTCTTTTTTTTTTTTTTGATGTAGCTCCTGATGGCGCCGACGCCCTCCATTAGGGTCCCCTTAGATATGAGCACGGTACGTACGAGCTCCTTTGGTTTAGAATCGGTCGAAATTCAATCAACTTTGGTGTAATAGCTGGGCAAGACGGGGTCTTCCGCATGGCGGAGACATTGCAGGGATGTCCGATTAGCAGTACATGGAGAGCGAAATGAACGGTAGAACGCGCCTTTATGTGATAATACCTTTTATTCACATCGATTGAATGGATCTGGGTACACGTGGAGGTTAAACTCGTTGAACAGACGCATCGGTGACCCGAACTTTGTGGTACGGAACGGAGACGGGTGTCCGTGATTGAGTACTTGAGTTTAATAAGTATTCTGAGGGACATCTGAATTTGAACTACAGTCCACATCATGACCCACTTATCTTCAGAGAAGGACACTAACTTTTGCTTTCCTATCCCAGATGTCCTGGAGAGCGAAGGTGTCAAGCTCGTTCCGTTCATAGTGCGTAACCATTCAACTCACCTCGTCAAGTATCAGAAACCAAAATACATCCGACCAGCCTTCGCAGCACGCACAGACAGTCTACGATGGCTTAGTTCGTGCATCTGAGCTGACCCAATTTCTACCTATTGGACCCTATGAATCCCCCGAAGCTCTCGTCCAAGATTTTTGGAGTAGTCGACTTGGGCCAAACCCAAACGACACACTCTTCGTCATCTTTGACAAGGTCACCGAGAACACCGCGGCCGGGTTCATCGCGCTTATTAATTCCAGCGCCCCAGATTTGCACACTGAAATCGGATATGTGGTCATCTTTAAGGACTTTCATCGCACACATGTTGCGTCGAACGCAGTCGGGCTATTGATGCATTATGCCCTCGACCTTCCGGAACAAGGGGGGCTCGGATTACGAAGAGTCCAATGGATGGCGAATGCACTGAACGCGCCGAGTGTAGGGCTAGCGCAGAAGATGGGTTTCGCGAAGGAGGGCATATTGAGGTGGCACAGGGTGCTTCCACCTAGTAAGTCGGTGGGTCATAACGGTGGTGGACATAGGAAAGGGGACCCGAGAGAAGGGTGCGGGGCAAGGGATACAGCCGTGCTGGCATCATATTGGGACACGTGGGAGAGTGGGCAACGAGAGAAGGTGGATGAAATTATGAAGAGGCGTGTGGAACACACTTCAAAATGAAACGACTACCGGATAGTTCCTTAGAGAACATGTATAGTGCTACAACTCATCAATTTTTACAAATCAGTCTATGCAAGGCCTATGGCCTGGGTCAGGCAATTTTCTTGCTATTTAGACAATTGAATCATTGGAGGAGTCTACCTCTCAGCCCAATCTCTCCAGCACTCTGGTGACTCGAATGTCCTATACACCTGTCTCGCATTGAGTCCTTTGTTTGGCCCGTGTAAATTTAACGAGACTCGACTAACTTCTTGACCGCCAAATCCCAACGGTTCGATATGCCCACAAAGCCCGGCGTAGGCTTGAGCAACTGACTTAACGGCTCGCACGGAGCCTCACAGTTGCAATCTACCCCATCCAGAGAAAGAAACCTCTATCCCAAAATATCGGCTCGCATGGGGATTGATGGTATGCTCTCCCGACGAGGGGACAGGAACGACACAGAAGCCCAGCTATATACGAAACTTGGTGCTTTGTTGACTCGTATATCCTTCATACATGTGAGTGCCTCATTCCAGATCTTCTATTGCCTACGCTCGAAAAACAGACATCAAAGATTGGGCCGCCAGGTACACAGGAGCCGTGCAGAAGTCAATGATTCAACATTACCAAACGAGCAAATGATCTCTGAAACGAGGTCCAAATCGATTGAAAAGGGTTGACGACAGTATTCGGGATCGGCGATGCGTAGCACAAGCCCCCTTAGTGTGGCTCTAGGGGGGCATCCGGTACGCATGAGTCGAATGACTTGGACACATTGATGCGAGTCGGTGACCTCTATATAGAGGCATTCCACGTTCCAAAACGGAGAAACCGCGGTAGTCATTCCGACGTCACAGTTAAATTCCGATGGATGAGGGCGTAGTAGCGTATCGACGACCATCCAGGCATGTTTCACAAGTACAATCTTCACTGCTGGAAATCCTGTCCAATGTAACGTTGAGAGAGGATGCGTAGCGAGTCTGACGAACTTACGGTCGTCAACTTGAGATCCTAATGATGGACCTAAGAGGGCTGCTGGAATAAATGCTGAAAAAGATGATGCCACGAGTAATGGAGCCACGCACAGCATACCATAGCGGTCTTTCCTAATATCTCGGCGGACATCGCGGGGGTGCAGAAACGTATATTGTCAATGATCTTCCCAAATATCTCCGGGGCAAATGCGGAGCAGGTGTTTGCGTTTGAGTCCCCTGCGACAGACGTGAGTTGTTTGTCCTTTGTACAAATCAGAATTGATTCCGCACCTTTTTTTCGCCTTGGTCTTGCATGATTTCCTGGGTACATATCAAAGCTTCTTACTGTATATATAGAGCAGCGTACACTTCACAGCGTCCTGAGATGCAATGATCATGTATCATATCGTCAATCATGATGCATGCGAGATTCCACGCCGCTAGATTCCCTGTTTGATACATAGAAACCATCAGTCATGACTGACTTTGGGGTCTGCACCGACTAGTGGCACCGCGGAGGTCTTGAATAAGCAACAGGAAAATGAACATGGACTCGTCACAACCGCCTCGCTAAGGATGCCTCTCTAGGAAATGATTGGTTGAGACAGAGGTGGAGGGATCCGATTCCTAAGAGCTAGAAACTCGGACTGAACCAGAGGAACTGACTTACTCAGTTGCTGTAGATTCCGGATTCTGCATCGCACGTCGTTTGAGAGAGGTCCTGGAGGGGAAGACTTCTGAGTCATGCATGACAAGCGCTCAAGCGCTCAGTCACTGACAGTGAAAGCTGTGTCAGCGGCCAGCTGCGCGGAGTTTGAAGCTTTTTCTCCTTCCACGACCATCTCGGCGGACCTTTGACAAAGATTTCTCTCGGACTTGGAAGCTCGACAGCAAGCAATCAACGGAAGAATACGGCCACTGGGCCTTCGTGCGTGGGCGCGCTCGGGTAGCGGTTCCTCTCCAACCTTTGTCGTTCCTTGACCGATCAAGATGTCCACACCGGAAGAAAGAGAAATTCTCAAAGGTCTCGTCCAGCAAGTCTCGCGGGCCTTCTACGATCCCAAGTACACTATTATCATGGATCAATTGGCTCGCCATCCGGTGTAAGTAGCTAGAGCGTACAACAAAACCGTTTCTTTTGTTGTGTCGTTTCTTTTGCTAAACGAAACCCCATTTTTTCTCTTCTCGGGTCGCTTGAACATTCAAGTTTGAAGGACGATGACTTGGCAAGTCGGATGGGTCTTCAACCCAAGGAGTTGAACAAGGTCATTGCGGTTTTATCGAATGATTCGTTGGTTCGAATGTGAGTAATGTGGCTGCTGTTTTTTTTTGCCATGACTAATATCCTGCAACAGCTATCGGCAAAACGAACTCAAGGAAGGCGCGCAACGTGCAGTGGGAAAGCAGTACTACTACATCGATTATGCTCACTTCTGCAACGTTGTCAAGTGGAGGATCGCCAAAATGCGTCATAAAATCGACTCTACTTTGCGAAATGTTTGTACCTGTTCCCATATGCACGTTCTTGACTCACCAACGGGTGTCTCTTATCATAGGAACTCGACAACAAGGGTTATATCTGCACGCAGTGCAAACAGTCTTATACCCCGCTGGATGTGGATAAGCTCATGGATTTCACTCAAGGCATCTTGATCTGTGAAATTTGTCGTGCTGAGGTGGTGGATAATGAGAATGCAGAGAACACGCTGGGAAATAATGACAGGATGTCGAGATTTAATCATCAATTGCGGTTCATCTTGGCTGGATTGAAGCAGAGTGAATCAATGGTCATTCCGCCGTGCGTACCTTCTGTTCTACAATGCCCTCTTCGTCCTCTGATATCCGCTCAGGTTCGACGCAGCTACTTGGATCAAAACGAACCTCGTCCAACGAGATGATGGCGAATCTTCACAAGCTGGTTCAGGTCTTAAGATTGCTGGTTCAGGCTCAAGTGCTGCTAGGGACGAAGGCATCGGAGTGGTCATCTCAAGTGATAAGGATGAAGCAACGAGGCGGATGGAGAGAGATGCAGAGGCAGAAATCAAGCGGCAACAGAACGCCTTACCGGCGTGGCACTTGAAGAGTACCATTTCTGGCGACTTGACGGCGTTGGGTGTAAAAGAAAACGCGAGAGCGGAGGCGGCAGCTGCGTTACAGGAGTCGATATCATCATCGAACGATGAAATCCTGCGGGGATTGGGTGTAGTAGGTGCGAGACCGACTAATGGAACGAACGGGTCTCAGATGATACCCATGGAAGTTGAGCAAGACGTGAAGCCCATAATCAACCACGAAGCAGACTGTGCGTTCCCTTTTCTAGAACGAAAGCTCACTTCTAACATCATTACTTCTTCAGACTACGAGCAATACTACGCTTCTCTAGCTGCTTCAGCTGCCGCATCGGCACAAGCAACGCCGTCTGGTCTGAGTGCCCCGGGTAGTTCTGATTTCGATAATGTCGAGGAAGAAGAGGAGGAGGACAAAAAGCCATCAGTCGAGTATCTCAATTCGCTCAACGATTACCGGAAACGCTCGCGTTCGCACGAAGACGAGGGTTCGGCTGGGAAAGCGAAGGTTGCGAAGACAAGTGCAAGCGTCCGGGTGAATGGGAATGGAAACGGGAACGCGTTGCAGATGAATATTACCTCTCATACTACGGAGTCCGTCCAAGATGGGACACAAAATGGTGCTACGAAATCTGCCGAGGACCCCATTGTCTACGGTTCGTGCTCTCAAGCTGTTTCTGCGGTAATACCTCATGCTGACGTTGATACGCCTATAGTCAATGGCAATCCCAAACCATTCTCGGCAGTGACGGAGGAGGATCATGAGCTGATGACTTCAGACGAGTACACGGCGTACTACGAGGTCCTCCAGTCTCAGGAGCCGGCTTATTAGACTATTTAGCGTTGGCGGGACAGTTTTTGGGCTTGTAGAACACGGGATCCTGTAATGTATGCTCATATCATGTAGCTTATTGAATATTTTAATCCACAAAAAACTATTTACTTAAATGCAAACGAGTGCTGCGGTCGGCGCAGCACTCTTCCTGCAGACCATGACTCCAAACTCTCGAACCATTTTTGAACCAGGGTTCCTGCCACACCTGGCTGATCTCCCCGGTGTTGTCGACAGTGATAATTCACATGCTCTGCCGGACGCAGGGGGCCTCCACCGGAACGTGCCGTGGGTATCAACTGGTACCGCACCCTCTCGAAAAATTTCCATATTTGGATGTCACGCAGGTTCCTTCGCTACCACGTCCTCGTTTTGCCCTTGCTTTACTCTCATCATCTTTACTTTTTCTATACCCAATAATCATAGAGAAGTAGTAGGAGAATAGAATACATCAAATTCCTGCATAATCTAATCTGTCATATGTGACCCAACACTGGCGCTACTGCTATTTTGCTGCTTGTACAGCGAGCGAGCTGCCTTTGCTGAGGTAGACTGGCACACTCCATGTCCACGATGTTGCTCGAATTTAGTTGTGTTGGCATGATGTCCTAAGATATGTCTGTGGCAATAGTCGCAGATAACAGAATACACTTCTTTGGCTACTGTTAACATTTTGGTCACACTTTGGTCACATTCTTAATATGGAAATTTTTCGAGTGCGGTACCACTTGATACCCACGGTTCCAGCAGTATCCAAACACTTGAGACAGTACGGCGACCTTCTTGGACTTTACCAAACCAACTGAGGACCATGACTTGTTCCAATGACACGAAGGAAGACGCAATTGAGAAGATATACACTGATATTACACTCCTTTGTGGCAGGAAGGTACAGAATCGATTGGTCAAGGTGTGTAGCATGTCGGTTCACCGGAGTGCATCCTCTGACATTCTTCAGGTAGCTATGTACGAGCACCTGGCATCCATGTTTGGTGGTCCTCCGAATAAACATCACTACAAACTCTATTCCAATTGGTCCAAATTCAACTGGGGAATCATAATCACCGGAAATGTTCAAGTTTCGGCGGCGCATCTCGGCCTGGGACGCGACTTGATAGTTCCTCATACTCTCTCCGAAGAGAATGTGCATCCGTTCAGAAAACTGGCAGAATGCATACATGGAAATCGCTCTGAGGACACGGAAAGTTTGAAACCATTGGCAATAATGCAACTTAATCACGCCGGTCGACAGTCTAGCAACTTTCTCGGCGGACGTTATCCCTTCGTTCCTCCACTAGCACCAAGTGCCATCCCAGTCTCTTCAAAAAACCCCGGCCTTGTGTCCTGGATCATCCATAACCTACTCTTTCAAACGCCTCGCGCAATGTCCTTGAATGACATTGAGCATGTAATCTCGGAGTTCGTCCGAGGCGCAGAGCTAGCACTACGAGCTGGCTTTGATGGCGTCCAGCTGCACGTTGCACATGGGTGTAAGCACCTTTTTGCAATTCTCTGGCTATCTTTCTGATAGTTGCCTGTGCAGATTTGCTCGCTCAATTTTTGTCATCTAAGGTACGAATTCTAGGCTTTTCAATTCAAGTGTTCACCTTGCTGAACGAAAACCAACTAGGTCAACAAACGTGATGACGAATACGGATCCAATCCACTTCATCTCCTCCATCGTCTCGTTACAGCGATACGGGCAGTGACACCGAAGGATTTTGCTCTTGGAGTCAAATTCAACACCAGTGACTATAGTGCCCTCGAGGAAAGCGCCAGCAAAGCGGAACAGGAAAAACACGCGTTAGATCACCTTCGTATCCTCGCGTCCTGGGGAACTCTCGATTTCATCGAAATCAGTGGTGGAGATTACGAAAATCCAGGTATGCTTTGCTTCTGGGTACCCCCGTGGTCTTTATTCTCATGCCTGCTCGCAGAGTTCATGATGAGTGGGTCTAAATCCTCACGCCAAGCGTTCTTCGCTAGCTTCTCAGCCAAAGCAGTTCAAACTCTCGAGTCTGGATCGGCTCCAACACCTCCTTTCATTATCTTGACTGGCGGCCTAAAGTCACCTGGCCACCTCATCACCGCGATTTCATCTAGACATGCACACCTCTTGGGCATTGGGAGAGCTTCTGTCATCTGTCCCGATCTGCCTATACGCTTCAAACGAAGGGTTGCCGATACCGTTGACACGCCGGTCGGGGAGGACTTTGCACCATTTCAACCAGAACCAGACCTTCATCTGGATTTCGTTCAGCAATGGCCATGGTCTTGGATTTGGCGTTTCGTGCCCAAGATCAACCTGATTGGAGCTGGTATTGGAATAGCCTGGTATGTGGTGGCGATCCGTCGATTGGCAAACTATGAGGTCAACGGCACTCAGTCGTATGTGCCCGAATACGAGTTGGGTGGACTGGGAGCGGTGCTGATGATGTGGATATGGCAAGACGCACCTGAGATACAAGCCAAGGGGGGAAAGTTGTCGATGATAGCACTGGCTGTTTCGGTCGTGTCATTAGGTTCGTATTCAGTGACGTGTGTGGTACAGACAATTGACCGTTCCTACGACAGGTATTTGGTGGCGAATGGCAATATGAGAACATTGTGTTGATTACACACGCTGCCAAGTGTACAAACTTAAAAGTCTCCTCACACGCACGTTCCCCTTATCTATGCAAGGCACGCACTCCATATCGTGGAGCCCGATTTTCACAAGGTATACATCATTGGCATCCTTTTCTATCTGATCCATATCCAAATCCTGCTTATCCGTTAATTTCGCATAGATATCTCTGCGAATAGTTGGGTCAGCCCTAGTCAGGTGCACAAAGTCAATACAAGGCTGTGATGGCGCAAGTGATGTGCCAACAGCGTGTAATCCCGACGGCTCAAATGACGCGATAGAGCGAACATAATTTCTCCATTGTTGTTTCAGGAGCATCAACAAATCAAGACATACCCTGTAGGATGACATCGCAGCTTGAGATGAGTGTTCACTCATGGTCTGGAGGCGCGCCCGATCGTAGTACGTCAGAAGAATCAGGACCAATGCGAACTCGGACTACAGAGAAATATGCTACATATGTTGGCTATCGGAAGGACCTGTAATAATGATGCGTCCAATAACCTGGCGTCCCACTTCATTAGCGCCTCAATTGTCCGTAATCTCAGGTAATCGAGGACTGGTCATTCTCGATCCTGCTCTGTGCCTTGTCAGCGTTCAGAAAAATATTTAGGGTAGTACAATTGCGCAGAGAGCTCTTAAAAAGCCAGTTTCTTTCTCTCTTCTCGTTTCTCTTTCCTTTTTCGTTCTGACGGTGTTAGCATGCACCCTCTTTCTTTGTTGTCTTTTGCTCTCGCTGTGTCTGCGGTCGCCCTCCCTGCCTTCCGACCTGGTTTCTCATTAGGGCCTCCTGCTGGTTTCCCCGGTCTCCCTGAGCGAGGCAGCCTCAACTGCGACGTAACCGGTGCTATAGTCGACACTGCTGGCGGTGCTCTGACTGCACCCCAAAAACCGGTATCATTCATTGCCCTCGGTGTTGGCACCCAAAACTACACCTGTTCCGACGCGTACGTCATTCATACCTTACCAGCAGCAGTCTCATACTGACCTCATACCCTCCGACAGTGGTACTTACGCGTATGGCATCGTTTATTCTTGAACAAGCTAACGGGATAATGTAGTTCCGCAGGTGCCTTGGCAGAACTGATTCGATGTGTCTTGTTTTTACGACAAGCCACTGTTCAACAATCTGGCTAACATGTCATTCGAACTTTGGAAGAGAGCACCTCCATCGCTTGGAGCCGCGTAGGTCATCTCCTCCCTTCAGGGTGTCGACTCGGAAGCGATTCTAGGAGAGCATTACTTTGTCCCCAATCTCTCGGGTACTGGCATCAGCCCCAAGTGGGATTTCACTTCCCGTGCGTTCAAAGGAAACGCCGACGCATTTGTTGTCGCAGCCAGGCAAAGTGCTACTCCAGCACCTACGGGAAAGACGGACGATTGGCTTTATTTGACTCAAGTCCAGGGATCTCTTGCAAACGAAGGTCCACCCCCAGCTTCTGTAAGTCGTTCAATTCATGGGATATTTGTTAGTGCACCCCTGGATCTGCCCCGATTACCGTCAAGTACACTTCGTTGTATTGTACGTGCCTTAATTATTTTCTTTAAAATCAAGGGTCGCAGCTGATTGGTGTCACATCTAGGGCTTACCGGTGGAACCGCTAAAACTACATATATGTAGCATGTCTCCACTTTTTTTTTTGCGCGTGTCGCTAGCTCAAAGGACCATCAGACATGTGCTTTACGTTCCATTTGAGACAATTGGGTATTCTGGTGTAGTATTTCCATATAGCAATTCATCATTAGGGTTGAACGTGAGTAAAAAATATACACTCCTAAGCAAGTATCATACGGTGTGATCGGCCATGTATCCTCTCCGACTCAACCAACAGTGGACAGCCGGTTCCAGGAAGGGTGTCTATATGTAATATTACATGATTGCAGCTTCCATTCAGCTTCTCCTTCTCTGCTACCTGTACTCGCTAAAAGAAAAGAGAATGATCAGGCCACTAGTTCACAAATAACATTAAAGTATGACTCACCGGACAATTACTAGATCACCGTATGCATGCAGCCAAAAAAAAATCTCCCAAAGAGACTTGAAAGAAAAAATTGTAAAGAAACACATCAACCACCAGACCAAGAGTAGTCTGAATCGAGTTTTGTGGAGCAGCCCATAGTTGGAGATCAACCGAGGGCTACTGCATTCCACAAGCCGCGAAGTGAACTAAAGGAGGAGCCAATTATGTACTCAATCTCTTCACCCAAAGATGAAGAGATATCAAGCACCATTAGCACCCCCGTTCCCCGCAACATGTCCCAAAGTGCGCCTACAGTATTGGGCCCTCCTCTAGAAAGAATCTTTGGGCACGAACCTGCTGACACGCTGAGTTTCTGGTATGTCGCTGCAGTTAATTACAACTGGGCCCAGCTAGAGCCGATCGAGGGGGAATAGAATACTCAGACCTTAGCCCGCTCACAATGATAGATGGCAGAGAGAACGACCATCTTGTGCGGAGTGAGCATCGCAGCTTTGGGACTGGTGGTAGTGGATCAAGATCAAAGAGGAAAAAAAAATTGATCGTGATAAAATGCCACGTTCTCACACCACGTGCACTGTCGTTTTTGGCCAGCGGCTGTGTTGATGGTGATGATGGTATGCAAAGTGGACGCCTGGTTCCATGTACCAGCAAAGTCAGAATCTATATGACCACTGGATGAGCGTACACAAGAGTCCATAGGGTAAAACGATATCCTTGTGGTAGCAATCACCTCGGGGATCCGAGCGAGCCGAACGCACGCGTTGTGGCGAGCCCTCATTTGGAGTTTCTCAGAACTGTTCTGCCGTATTCTTCTGAGGCATTGGCTCTTAGGCTGAACTTTAAGTGAGTGTATGAGAAAAAAATAACATGGAAATGGATGCTTTGACAGATGAGGTAGAATCAATGATGGTGTCATTCGAATACGAACAAATGGGGGATGAATATGAGCCAGTGCAAGCTATTTCTCGCATCCTGTCAAGAGGGAGAAGACATTCTGTGAATTATTTTTGATAAATCCATTATCCATGAACTTGAAGCGTCAATTATCAGAGTTGAAGACGGTAAAAGAAGCTGATTGTCAGTATGCAAGGCCTGGTCGAATAAGGTTTTATGTCCAAAGTTTGACGGACTTGTTTTTTTTCGCACGTGTAGTCTTCAACTATCCCCTGTTCCTCATCCTCATTTAGCCAGTATTCGTCTCGTGTCATCATCCAGAGGGTTTTAGGTCGGCATTCGTGGCTGGAAGCTAGTCGAAAAGTATTGAAAAAATCGAGTCAGTGGTTGAAATTTGGCAGGTCTAGCTGAGTACCAATAATTCTGAGCGGCGCTGAGTTGGCAAATTTCAGTCGGAGTGAGTATATACCTTGTGGTTTATACTTTGTACCTTCACCTCGAGATTTCCTCGTCACATTCTGACAAAATGTTCCTAGCTTCAGCTTTCTCAACGCCCACGGAATTCTCTATCGTCGCCGTGACATGACCACAGAACAATCAAAACCTACAACTACCCCAGAGCAGCCCCCATACCCTCCTCCACCTCACTTTGCCTTTGCTAGCGCTCCCTATCCCCCGCCTCCTGGCGCATTTCCTCCAGCTTTCTTTGCGTATCCCCCGCCGCCTGATGGTCAGCAGGGCGAGGGCAACACCAATGGTACCCAGACAGCGCCGCCGCCGTTTCAAGTCATGTACGGTCCGCCGGGAGTAGTCTATGCTTTTCCGCCTCCAGGTATGTTTTTTTCTCTTTTATGCACTCTTTATGTTTCCCCAATATCGACTCACTCATTTTTCAAGTTCCCCCCAACACCACACCTCCTCCCGGAACTGCGGCAGGCCGCCCAAAACGTAAGCAGGTGAAAATGGCTGTGAGTTTTTCCTACTTCCCTATTCATTCATTGCCTTATTCATTGTATTAATGCCTTATCAATCAGTGTACAAATTGTGCTGCTGCCTGTAAGCGCTGCGATGACAATCGACCTTGTGAGCGTTGCCAAAAGTACGGCATCGCGGATAGCTGCGTGGACGGGCAAAGAAAGGAGAGGAAAAAAGGTGTTAAGCGCGGGCCATACAAACGAAAGAATAAGGATGCCAATGGGTTTGGTGGTACGTATCAATTCATTCGCATTTCGGAGCCCAAGCTCATGTTTCATCATTGCATTAATCAGAATACGTTTCCGGAGAAGGTGGTGAATGGCCCAGTCAACCACCCTCGGCTGCGACCACGACAGCAGCAATGCATGCCGTTGCCCAATTTGCACCACCTGAAGGCTTCTATCCTGTCTACTACCCACCGCCCGGCGCCTATCCTCCACCTGATTCAGCAGGTGCAGAAGGCGCTGCTAATGGACATCCACCTCCCATCATGCCACTCTATATCAGTGGTTTCCCACCATATACGTACGCTCCGCCAGGTGCTGTCTTTCTACCTCCAGGAACACATCCGCCTCCTCCGCCGGCTGCTGCGACGACGACAGTAACGACGATGGAAGCTGGATCTGTATCTGAGGCCGACAAGAAAGCTGAAGAAAACATTACCAGCCCGTCCACTGAGGCCGGCGGTGATGAGGTTAACGGCGAAGCTTTGGGAACTGATTCTGGAAGCATGAGCGGTGCGAGCGTCGTCGGCAGGAAACGAAAGAAATCGAGCAAGAACGGCGACGGCAAATCGAAAAAAGCGCGAAGCAATGCAGCCACTAGCGATGGGGAAGATGGTTCAACGTCAACAGATGGCTGAGTATCTATCGTCAGATCCAGCGTTCTATTCTTGGCAATAGTACTCAACATCAACAGGTGGCAGAGTCTTGTACGGCCCGTTCACATATTCATCCTCTTGTCATCGTTGAACCCTCATATCCCGGACTATTCTTATACACGTTGATTTCCCAGACTGCTATCGTTTCCTTCCTTGTCTGTTGTCAGTCCATTGATCCTTGTACAGAAAATGCAAACCTTTTTACATGTCAAGGCCTGGAGGTCGTTCTTGTGCTTCTTCGTCGTCACTACTTACCTTTCCTGGTTATTTTACCTCTAACGACGCCTGACGACTAGACGTCTTTATTGGTGAAATATCCCTTAGGTCAAGTAGTTTGTAACTGATCCCTGTATGTAATACTTGGTTATATTTATTCAATGAACAAATCTATATGTGTACCCGTTCATTTACAGTAGGCGCCCCTGGCCCCAGGCTTATGCATTGAGAGAGACTTTCATTTTGACTGGCATTGCAATTGGTCAACACCGTCTGGGCGACAGCAGTTTGGTGGCAACGGCGACGACACGTGGGAATGCTCACAAAAGGGCGCCCTCGTCGTCAGGTTGACTACGTTGACTGACTGTCTGACCGAACTTTACCTACTTCTGGGCCCAATATCCCAACAGTGCCCTCAGCGCAGACGAGCGCGGCTCGTTCACGTCAATCCTCACGTATGGTGAGCTGTATTTCGTTCATTCAGCTAATCTAAACCGTGCTACTTCTGGTAGCCCTGTTGACTTGGCCGATTCAAAAGTTCAAATGATGGCGCTATCCTCCAGCATGCTTGCAATCTGTCGTTTTCAACCAATCCTACTGCAGGACTATGGATCTCTCAGTTGATAGTGTACGTGACACGCCCTGATGGCATCAATATTGTTTTCTCCAAACTTGTCCAGGCGTGTTGATTTAGTGATTCGTGCAATCGAGCCACTTCCAAGTCAATCTACCTTGCAAACCTTGGATGCAATCAGCATCTGAAGCTGTATAGAAAAAGATCCATGGTCTCCAAGTACCACCGCTGTACCGTGACTTGTTCGTTGCAAAAACCAGAGCTTTGCGCAGTCCATGACACTGATGTTCAAGCATTCCGGGAATCCAAGTCGACAGCAACTTCCATGCCGATGGCGTGCCATTCTGATCTCATTGAAAGTTCGCCGTACTGCCTCACTGCCTCATGCTCAATTAATTCCAACTTCGACTATCCGGGTAAAAACAGGGACCCCTCTGCTCAGATTCGTAGGGAGCGTGCGAACGTGATCTGTTCAATTTTCATTGCTATGGTTGCCATACGCTTCAGCGCCAGGGTTTCGTGAACTCCACGAGATGATTATATCCTTTGGATGTCTTGTAAGTGCCTTACACATCTGATGATTATCGTGTTTACATCTTGAGTCAGATTAGGTTCTTCTCTTGTTATAGAGATATTACCTGAATATAACCGTTATGTTAATGTTCTCCTCGGTATATTAAGTTCAATCACTCCTTTCGACTATTTCTTTCGTACACCGTCCACCCTACTCTACCACGATGACAAACTCAGAACGCTCGAGGTCCCCAACAACTGCGAAGAAGAGCGGCCATTCGAGGAATCCTATGGCCTGTACGAATTGTCGAGCTCGTAAGATTAAGGTGAGTATGCCTCAGCTTCTAAAACGTGGTAGATTAGGTGACGAGCTTCGATGGCTTTAGTGCGAATCCAACCGACAACACCCTGAACGTCCTTGCCAGAGGTGCACAAATCGAAAGTTGCATTGCGAATATGTCGCTATATCCCACCCACCACCGCCTCCTCCGACAGAAAAGTTCCATGCTGACCCTTCCTCATCCATCGCCACACCGGATTCCTCGAGAAGAACACACACTCGTGTTCCAAGCGGCCATACCCCCTCGTCCGGGCCCCGCTACTCCCCCGTATCTTCATCGCTTTCCCGGAAGGGAAGTCCGAGAACGGAATATGAATATTTATCTTCAGAAGACAGGAGTTATCATATTTCCGCAGGCGATTATGCACCGAACCCCGGATCCACTCCTCGATATAACTCATACTATCCCAATGCGACCTACAATGATTCTGTCGCATATTCGCAAGGACCAAATAGTCATATGCCGAACATGGGTTCCATGTATAGCCCATATTCCGACCCTTCAATATCTATGAACCCTGGATTATTGCAGAACAGTGGGAATTTCGGACAAGGCCCTCAGGAATACCTGTCATGGAACAGTCCAGTTCCAAACCAGCTGTACTATGCAAGGTATGCTTCGTTATAGGTTCCGTCCATCATTATCGTTCTGACGTACAAATTCGACTAGCTGTCATTGTTCAGGATATTGCACATGTGGAACCAATAGGTCGTGATCACATATTTTTGCTTTTATCCCTCCGGTATATTTATTTAGAAGGTACAGTGATCTTTCGGCGCTGGAGATGTCAGTGATGCTGACTTGAACATGGCAGTACACCATAATTTATAGTAGCTTGTGTAGAGCACAATGCCTCATCGTTGCATCTCCAATGGATACCCAACTTGTTGGATACCGTTACTGTCCACTCGATCAACTCCTCCTTTTACGGCAACCCGATCCAAACTATCCATTCACTGTTCCAACAGATGATGTATTGACCAACGATATGCTCAACAAACCAGCTTCCCTGGATTTTGAGATTCTCAAATATAGTCGCCAAGTCGTTGACGAAGGTGGCTGAGCTTCGGCGTTCGCGGGTTTGATCTTCGGTAACCCTCCGCATCTCCATACACATTGGACATTGTCCAACTGCCAGCCATTGTCGTCACACGTAACTCAGGTAAGCGGTAGCTAACGCAAGTCCCATGTTACGGCTGGTCTCGAGCTATCATACTTCATTCATGCAGTACTTGTCAGTCACTGGTCAGGGTGACGTTAAAATATGACCTAGATTGTACATCTACCATCATTCTCGTCAATCAACGCACGAAATTGTCGGCCTTATAGGTTAGCGTAACCCCACTGAGTGTCGGGCTAATTATCTTTGAAAAACTGGTCATAGTCGGCTAACAACACGGGCTGGTCTGCTCCTGCCCGCGACACGGACCGGCTCAACACGATTACTTACTCGATGTTCTGGTGTCAGACCCCGATTTTTGCCCGTAAGGCTGCTTGGCTGAAAACTGGAGCCCCTCCACAATAGGATTAGAACGATACGGTGGAGTAACGGCCGATCATACAACCTCAGTTCAAACCACACTAGGAGAACATTCATTCCCTTTTAATGTTTCTGTGCATTAGTGGCGACTTTGTGACTCTGGCTTTGGTGGGGAAGATCAACTCCAAGAGGACATCATCTGTCAAGGCACTGTTTGCTCTCTGATGAGGCCTCAGGTGCACCAAATGAGGATCATCCTCATGGATGAGATGGAAATCGGTTTCACTCGTGATCTCATCACTCGAATTTCCCAGCGTCCCCTCATTGACATCAGGTGTGGCTACAATGCTTGGACCGTTGAGTGTGGTTTACAAGAAAAAGCTTAGCACTCTTAGCACCCTGAGACAGAGTGGATAGAGGCGTAAGCCGACAAGTATACCGGTCCTCGTTTACACAGAGTGCATGAGCCTTTCTCTGATCCTGATCGAATATTACACAGCGGTCCGCTTGCTGTATGTCGTATGCTCTGTTATCGGCGGAGTTGAGAAATCTTGAAACATCTTGAGACACAGAATAAAGGATCAATGTCCAAAGTCCTCGCCAGTGTAAGGATGAATTCCTGGCCTGGCTCCTTTCATAGTCGGTGTCATTACACCAAGCGAAGCACCGTTTTCATGCCTTTATCGACGGACACGCATGGAGATGCAGGGATCCCTATAATGAAGTCCTCTATGGGAGAAGAATGGGTCGTATCGCCACGATCAGTACCCAAGCCTCGTCGCGTTTACCGCTGTGCCACAATCAACAAAACGGATCGTATTGTGGCAGTAAACGCTGTAAGAGTAATACGTAGACCCTAAATCCTGACTGAACCATAAAAAACAATGGAGTGACGTTTTCACCGACTTTGTAAACACCCTCTTTCACGCTGGTGGTAACCCAGTCGTGTTGATGGTATCAGATGAACGAGAGGGTCCACTAGCAATCGAATGTAGTCAGAGCCGTCATGTGAGGCCTGCTGTGGATCAGTAGGAAAGGGTCGCATGGCGGGTGAAAGAGGATAGCATACCTAATGACGACGTTGCGTATTTGGGGTCTACCTAATTTTCCCAAGTTTAATTGTATTGCTCCTGACCGTCAAGAGCGACGTCGTTAAGAGGTGAATTCAACTCGGGACCAGTCCGGACGTATCCTGTCATATTCTGTTTTATTTTTCTCTCTCTCTCGCGGTCAATCGGTCGGTCGCCATATTCCTATGAATTTTCAAAGGAGGCCTATGAGCGTGAAAATAGCACATTGTACGCACGTAATAGATGCCTACCAGATAGATCACTGGGTCTGCACCCGTTTGGATACACCAAGTCTAGAGCCAGTGCAAGATCATCAAGGAATTTGGAGTGGGTCACAAGGGGAGAAGGGTCTCTCTCCCACTCCGACTTGCGCCAGGACTGTCCAAACTCGCCGCCACCGTCTGAGTTAACGAGTTCCGATTAATGCATCTCTCGACAGGGCGGGTAAATTTCCCACTGCTTGAGTCCAGCGACTTAGAGTGATGCCATCGCAAATCACTGTCGAACAAAAGGTTCGTAAGAGGAAGGTAATTGCATACCACGACAGGACCTTGCGCCATTTCACAATAAACGAGTAAATGACCATCAACTGTTTCAAAATCATCGTGAGATCTTGGATGCTACGTGTTCTGGTATCCCAAAGATGCATAAATCTCCATCATTACGGATACTGAAGGATCTTCAGTACTGTGTGGGAGCCCGCCAGGATTACCTACTAGAGAACAAGGACCCTTGAGCCTTGTCACAGCTTTGTCTCTTTCAGGTTGATGATTGATTTGATGCGTTATTTCTGTGTGATGCAATGTCAATGTCGTTTTGGGAACATATCGAATAGCTCGGATCCGGGCCTTTAAGGGGACTGATTACGGCTTCAGTGCGAAGAGATGTAAACCTGCAGTGAGCGCTAGTGAGCGACGCGACAGATAGCACCGAAAGTTACTGGGCCGGGCCTGCTCCTTCTGTGCAATGCGAAAGCGAGCTTTCCCACTTGTGAAGTGAAACATCACATGAAGATGTGTATCCTTATCTCTTGTTCACCGTTCTGGCGAGCGTAAGTAGCAGGCAAGAAAATAATGGAGCGTAGTATAAGCAGATTTGGGCCCGATTACAACTCGAAGCCCTCAAGCTGGGCTACCTTCCAAGCCCCAGCGGGATGTATGGGATGTATTTTTGTAATCGACGTCTGAGAACACAGTAGAGGCATCTCGGACCGTCGGTACTAATAGGGTCTTTGGAATGTATAGGAAGCGTAGCGATAAGGCATTCAGTTTCATTAAGCATATTGGCGCCACCTAGTAAGGGTGCAGTGACACGTCTGCTTGCCTGAATTTCGTCCGAGTCGTGATAGCCAAGCGGAGCCAGTGAATTCAGCTGATACCGGGGGTTGCATGCGCGTAGGGAGGAGCGAGTCATTCTCGCACATTTGTCAACATAACAATTGAAAGTGAGTGAGCTCAGAGCTCACCCTGAGTAGCCGCGTTACCAGTTGTTCAAGGTCAAGGTGGATTGGTGAAAGGAAGTCCGAATCCGGGAAATCAACTACCAGAATGAAGTAGACCGCTGTCAACTCCACAGATGCCAAAGGGTTACTTGA
The DNA here is from genome assembly GCA_001466705.2 of Moniliophthora roreri. Lineage (NCBI taxonomy): Eukaryota > Fungi > Basidiomycota > Agaricomycetes > Agaricales > Marasmiaceae > Moniliophthora > Moniliophthora roreri. The sequence continues at coordinate 729,349 of LATX02000176.1, forward strand.
TAGAACGAATAGCATCCGGGGAATCCGCCAGACTGAAGGGCGGAGCAGCAGCAGAGTGCGACAATACTGTATGCGTGGCTGAAATTGGACCCAATCTCTGGTGGATCTAATTCGGTCCTCTTCGGGCAGCTTTGCAGTTACGCATAAAGTGATCAAGTAAAAAATCCAGCAATTCTCCTTTAGGTCGTCAGGTGAGTTGTGAAAGTTCCAGTTCCGAAGAGGAACTGAAGAGAAAAACTTGCTACCAGGGGAAATCCCGTCACCGGGTTGCCGTCGGGCCCATATTCATTGTTGAGTTGTCGGGGGTTAGCCAAACAATGACGTAAATCCGCCCCCATTGTTCGGTTTTGGACAGGGTTGGACGAGGCAACTGCGAGAGCACTGAACATCAAATTTTTCCTTCCCTTGAGCTTTCCCCACCAAAAAAAAAAAGCACAACATGTCTGCCATTCGTGCCCTTCGTCAACTTGAGAGCTTTTTCTGTTTCTGCTAGGTCATTTGGCCAAGGTTCCATTACGCGAATTCTTTTGACAGTCTGCAGAATGGAAGACTAATTTATATTGCAGCTGATGCCGGTCTTTCGAGTAAGCTCGCGGAGGAGTTGAAGTATGAGTTGGAGACTGTTTCGAAAGGAAACGATTTCCCCGAGTTTTTGAAGGCCTTCAAAGCACAGGGTATTTGGCAGGCACGTTCTCGGTTCCTTCATGGTATTCGCGAACATTACTGAAACTAACTATTGTTCAGATTGAGGACCAGGCATTCAACGATGGCATTTGGAAATGAGACGTACGGGTCAAAAAGGTTGTTTTATTGACGCGAAGCTTATTTCCATGTAATACAGGTTGCGCTTGATGTTCTCTATTTCCGACATTCGTGCCGAAGAGGACCCCATGGACGAGGAGGCTTTGGAGCGGGAGGAGAATGAGGACCATGAGGAAGAAATTCTAAATACCTATACTATTCGTTGCTCCTTATCCGTCACCAAGGGTACGATTGTTCATACTGGTCTTCAAACGCTTCTGACACCCTCTGCAGAACAACGTTCCCGGTGCTCTTTCACCGACATGCTCACCGGTACCCAAGAGGGTGATTTTATCGTAGACAACGTCACATATTATCGTGGCGCAAAACTCGCTACGGAACTCTCCGCTGACTGGAAGTGATGGGGCATCTCCCCGAATTCTCAAGTTTATTGTCATTCACATGTTGCCTAGTTCGCGAATTAACGAATTTCCAGTTCGAGACCCTTAATGTCGGTCCTCAAGAAGCTTGAGCAGTGGCTCGTTAGCTTGCTTCGTACATCGACCAGTGACAGGTCTGCTGTGTATTGGTGGGTGTGCGCCAGGCAGGGGAATTATATGATACATCGCCTTTCTGTTCCACCTCTTCGGCACGAAACGCGAGTCCAAAACGAAACCACTGATACGGCGTACTTTATGAACTTTACCCTCGCCACCGCCTCCTTCACATTTATCCACTTTCGTTACGCTCATCGCCTTTTGTATGCGCTTCCCGAACTCGCCTTTCAGCCGAGGCTTATAATTGTCGTTTTGGCGTTATTCGATCTGTTTACGACGCTTCCACCGCAACACGCGTCTTTTTAATGATACGCAATTAAATGATCATCGAAAGCTTAGGAATCCGAGCGCAGAACGAAAGACAGCGGTCTTTGGGTTTGCGTGCCGAGGGGGGATGGTCATGACGAGTCGGGATGGTCAGAAGAGTTGGGAAGGCTGTATACCATATCGACAGTCTATGGTTCTAGTAAAAATAGGAGATTGCTGGATGGGGATGGAAGTTCACATTCCTCTGTCTGCTTTTCATTGGTTCATATCGACTGACTAAAACAATTATTGGAAATTAACATCATAAATGCACATTCGGGGTTTACATACAGGACAACGAATAAAGATGGCGACGGCCGAACTGCGCACTGTAGGCCTGAGCGAAGCCATGTGCAAGGACCTTCCTCTCTGACAGGCTCCCACGGCAAAGAAGGAATCTTGATCATTTTCAAAACCAGATTTTCAAACCAGATGTATTAGACTAAATAGGAAAAAAAAAACAGATAAGAGGAAGAAATAAAAACATGTCACAACGAGTCCGAGGATGGAAAAGTATGATTCTGCGCGCGAGAGGGACCAACCTGGAAGAGCCTCAGATCGGTTCAACAGCTTCCTGTAGCCTTGTTTTCCTCTCTACCGGAGGAATGAGCTTTGCCCGTGCGCTTTCCACCCGCACGGAGTTCGATAGCGGAGATTGAGATAGAGATAACAGATAATGGGATTGCCACTTCCCACGCGTCGTCCTATATGTATGAATCCACTTTCTCTTGATCGGAACCCCTTGTAACAGGTCCCCCTCGCCCTGTGTACTATAGCCTGTCTCGCCACGGAATTTGGAGATCGAATAATAAGAAACACTCTGCCCCAGTTAAAAGGTACATTTCGGTTTCGTATCAGCTTAGCAATCTGCCAGAAACATCGAGCGTCAGATACAGTCCAAATTAAGAGCAATGACACACACAATCTACTCGGGCTGCAGGCTCGATTGTCCTTCTAGAGAGAAGTAGGTATCCGAGAAGAGATCTTCGGCCGTCAATGGCGACTTTACAGAGTACTTGTAAGGATGGTGTTTAGGAGTGATGGTTCTTTGCGAATCTCTCTGTCAAAACGCTTCAGTAGATGAATTTAAGACGGGGGATCGAAACACACATTGCAAGGTCTCTTAATCATTTGCATATTTCCCTGGGTCTGCAGAGTGGGCTTATTCACATCAGATTGAATATCAGAACTTGCCGATTGTAAAGGGGTGCTCGGTGCCTGAGGACGAACAATCCCTGTTGAATGTTTTGGATCTTTGACTAACAAGACTATATATACATGGCACCCACCGTCACTAGAAACGCCCGTCAAGTTGAATTTCTCCGTCAACCGTTTGAGCAGCTCCTCGTCGTCAGGCATAGTGTCTTCTTCCTGAAATTGTCGTTAATATGACAGTCTCGCTGGATCGCAAGTTCAAAAGGACTTACATCCCAGAGTAACGAGAACCAATAATGATCATGTGTAATTGTGACATCTGCGTCTGGGTACTGTCTGCGGTGAGCTTGACAAGTCGTTCATTGAGTGGATGGTCATACCGGTTTCAGAAGGTGATTGTTGAGGATGATACGGCCGAAATGGAAAAAATTAGTATGTGTATAGAATGCAACGGTCGTGCACCGACGTACTGCACGCTGGGCTGGTATCCTTGTCGTTGTGACCGTTGCCTCGTCTTCTAGGAGATCCTCATGATTATCCGGAGGCTCGATAGCCGCGGACTGTGCGTCGTTACTGTATCGGAATGGGATGAATGAAGTTTGAGAAAGGGTATTCCACACCGATGAGTCTTGCACTTTGTGAGTGGTCACGGAGATTCCCAATGCAGGAACCTGGAATCGCGGGTTGACAGCCCACAAGAATACCATAGACAAAAGCGCATTGGTTCCTTCTATCTGGCCCCGCTCTACCGGCGGTGCTGTCTCTCGCTGGACCACACTTAGCGGCTGCGTAGCTCGCTTGACGGAACCGATACTTAGTATGTGTTCCTCGAATGCCAGGAACAAACTCCAAGCATACAGTATTGGGTACTGCATCACTGAATGACGCGATACCCCAGTCTGATGCCTTGACCACGCCAGTGACTACCATCAGGGCGTTTCCACCCAAGTGACAACCGAGGCGACCATTGATGTGTGCATACCATGATATGCCATTCTTGGCAGCATAGGTATCAAATTTATCTTCACTACGGTGAACTTCATGTGTAGCACCTTCCGGAGAACGAGAATTGCACCTCTGGAGCCGCTGGCGGCGAATCGAAAACCATAGCCAACCTCACTAGTGTGTGTACAATGAGTTTCAAGAAATACAGTTAGAGTACACTTACCTCGGGCCGCTTTCCATAAAGACCAGGTCTGAGAGGTCAACCTCGTCATGCCCTAGTGGTTGTTTATGAATTTCAGCCTCCGGTCTGCACACATGGTCACCTGGACTATAGTGATCCAGACGTTCCTCTGAGATTATATCAAGGAGCAGGAGCTCAAAATTCGGTGGGACACGTTCAGGTCCATTACAAGGATGGTTGGCAGGGAGGATGATGATGAAGTACTGAAAACCGCCCTCCTCGTCAATGGTGCCAACGTCGCTGATAGACTCCCCTTTCCTGGTATTCCTTGGGTAAATATGTAGCGACATCGGGTCTCCAAAGAGGATATATAGCCTTTACGCTTTGGTAGTAGCATACGTGCGTATATGTCACTTTCGGACTCATTATCCTCTAAATGCCCTCGATTTCTTAGCTCTTCTGGCTTCGAAGGCCCGTCCATGACATTGATAAAGGTACCACAGTTGATCACCGATCCGGAAATAGAGGAGAAGAAACTATAAACTTCAATTTCTCTCGTTGCATTGCGCAGGTATGGATGTACAACGTACCCTCTCCATAGAATCCTGGAAAATAAGTTTCCCTTGCTAATGTTAATCCCAGCGATTCTGGTAAGGTAGTGTCGCGTTCTTTCAGATCATTGGAGAAGTACAGCTTGGATGCGGAAAAAAGATGGAATCGTCGCTGTGTCGCGACTCGCCAAAGAAGTTTGGCCGGCGTCGTACACCACCGATGGGATAATTCGTCAAGGTCATATAGAGGAAAGCATCCGCTTTGGGCATAGATGGTCTGATTCATCGTAACCCTAGGCTTATATACATGCTCGCCATCGTCATAGAAGGTCCTGCCACAGGTCTAAATTTTAGGCACCGAGTAGTTTTTTGTCACCGCCGTTGGGCCCGTATTCATTGTTGACTTGTTGGGGGTTAGCCAAACAATGACGTAAATCTGCTGCATTTTTCTGGTTACCACGTCAAAATTTTCCTTTCCTCGAGCTCTCTCCACCAAAAACACAACATGTCTGCCATTCGTGCCCTTCGTCAACTCACTTCTTCTTCCTTGCGCGTCTCTTCTTCCCGAATCGTCGCGTCTTCCTCTCGTGCTGCTCTTTCCCGGGCAGTTCTTGCTGCGCCTGCGCGAGCTTTCTCTGTCTCTGCCAGGTCATTTGGCCAAGGTTCCAGTACGCGAATTCTTTTGACAGTCTGCAAAATTGAAGGCTGACTTACATTGCAGCTGATGCCAGTCTTTCGAGTAAGCTTGCGGAGGAGCTAAAGTACGAGTTGGAGACTGTTTCGAAAGAAAACGATGTCCCCGAGTTCTTGAAGGCTTTTAAAGCACAGGGTGTTTGGCAGGCACGTTCTCAGTCCCTTCATGGTATTTGCGAACATTACTGACACTGACTATTGTTCAGGTTGAGGACCAGGCATTTAACGATGAAGTCACTTTGACTCGAACATTCGGAAATGAGACGTACGGTGTCAAAATGGTTGTTTTATTGACGCGAAACTCATTATCCGTGTAACGCAGGCTGCGCTTGATGTTTTCTATTTCCGATATTCGTGCCGAAGAGGACCCCATGGACGAGGAGGCTTTGGAGCGGGAGGAGAATGAGGACCATGAGGAAGAAATTCTAAATACCTATACTATTCGTTGCTCCTTATCCGTCACCAAGGTACGATTGTTCATACTGGTCTGCGAACACTTCTGACAACCTCTGCAGAACAATGTTCCCGGTGCTCTTTCGATCGACATGCTCACCCAAGAGGGTGGTTTCATCGTAGACAATGTCACATATTATCGTGACACAAAACTCGCTACAGAACTCTCCGCTGAGGCTGACTGGAAGCGACGGGGTATTTACTTGGGTCCTCAGGTTTGTTTGTCATTCACATGTCGCCTAGTTCGCGAATTAACAAATTTCCAGTTCGAGACCCTTGATGTCGGTCTTCAAGAAGAGATTGAGCGGTGGCTCAACGAGCGTGGTGTTAACGAGTCGATCGCAACGTTCATTCCTGAGTATGCCGAGTGGAAAGAACAATCAGTGAGTAACTAGTACACTGGTCCTCGCGTATTGATCATGACATATGTTTTCCTTCAGGAATACGTCAAGTGGTTGGAGGGTGTCAAGGGCTTCATCGATCAGTAAAGGTATGGTCGATTGCGTGGCACTGTCGATATCGGTGATTGTCGACGACAATCAACGTTCTATTACTTACAAAAGGGAGCGTCCGTTGTTTAGTCGGACTCGGAGTACGAGGAGCACGCTTACCACGATGATCTTATTATAATCTGCATAATAATAACACCACCACTCGCACATCGGACTTACCATGAAAGTTTGTCATTCGACATTTTACCTGCATCTCGAAGTACTGTCGAGGACGTTCTCCAACGTTCCTCGACGTTCTTCGAGGTTCTAAGGTGTTCTTGTGGGTTCGCGTAGTTTCCCGAGCACTGCCGAAAAGTCTAAAACGATCGGAATATTCTAGCAATTTCCGGCCGCCGCTTTGACCGCGGGCTGTAAGCGGACACGTCTTCTGGGATGATGTGGCATACATGTGTGACTGACTCGGATTGTTATTGTTACCTCGCTTAGACTAGATCCACCGCAGCTCTTCAACTTGATATAAATGGCTTGCGGAAATTCCCTGTTATCCCCCGTCTCACAGAGATTCAACCAAGTCTTCTGCAACTTTGCCTCCTCTACTCCGACATCGTGAACGATGATCTCCTCCACCGCCACTCAATCTTCTGGCCTCTACGTCCCAGTACATAAACGTACCGGAAGTCACGGAAGTTCATCTGGAGCAGAGAACTGGAGGGCTACTACTTCCGCAAATGCCTCTCCTCAAGCATCGCCCAAGAAATCAACATTTCCCTCGGTCTTCGGTGGTTCGACTGGTGAGTCTTTTGGGGATGTTCACCTACCATACCTTTGTACTGACGGTAAAAAAACCTGGTACAGAATCCGTAAACACTATCTCGGAATCACACCACCAGTCAACTCTTCCAATCTACACTCGTGAATCCCTGCTTTCACTAGGCCAGTCACATATTGTCGGTGATCTGTCTAGCAGAATACAAGAATCGATTAAGGAGAGCATCCCCGAGATCTTGATGACCGACGAACACCGTCAGCAGGTTAAACAGCTGGAGAAGCGTCGCAGGAGGACTAGGAAGCACAACCACAACCACAACGCTCCCCTGTCAACGCAAACAGCGGCTATTGTCAATGCTCCAGCTCCTGTACCTGCACCTGCATCTGTACCCGCACAGAAGAAGGAGGAATCGAAGGATGTTGTACAAGTCACACCCCGGAGGCAGCAGAACCACCGGATGAAGAGGACGTCGTCGAGGAGGAAGCTGGTGGAGGAGGCAAGTTGGAGGAGAGGTGTTGTGAGGAGGACGAGTTCGATGCTTATTCCGCAAGCCCAATGATTCCAAGGGGAATTTTGGATTTCAACATCTACATATTACTCTCCACTCCAACCACAAACACGAGAACAATTACCTGTACTACTATAAGCTGACGACTATAACGATCATACATACATACATATACCACTGGCATATACCTGTCCTTACTATTCTTCACGAATCATTATGTAGAAGCAGAAACAGAAATAATACCGTTGCATTAGGCATTTTCATCGGGTACTTTGCGGACCGAACATGTCCGAGTTTATCGAGCAATGACGGTGCCGACATTGGGTTCGGAGTAATCTGTGGGGTACTTGGATCCATAAACTTCACACGTACCACACGTTCTATCTTTTACGTCGAATAAGTTCTTTATGGTTAGCTTGCCATCTCTGATACTCATCTGTTCTCTTAGCAGGCACGTCGTGACATGTATCACGACGATGCCGTGGCCTGCCCAGACTCAGGCGACACTTTGGACATACTCAACTTTTCAGATATAGTACTTGCATTTCCTAGAGCTGCTCAGTCGCCACATCGCTTGGAGCAAACAATCCTGTTCCACTCAGTCAGCAAGCTCTGAGAAGCTGTTACTTAACGCCGACTTCGGCTGCCAGCTTCCTCAATTCGAGCAAGCCTTGATTGATGAACTTGGATTGCTGCGGATTTCTGCCAAGTTCGACAACGAAGGTGAGGCCGACACATGCAAGACACATGCCCAAAATTTCGACTGCACATAAAGCGGTGTTACATACGACTTTGTACCCCAGCCATTCAGAGTGCACTGATTGCTGGAGTTATATCAGAATTCAACGGCTTCATCCCTTCCCCCGGACGACGCGATGCCTATCATGACACGTGGCGACGCGTCCTACTATCTGTAGTGGATTCTTTGCAACATTCAATATCTACAATGTCAATAGTGTTGTATTACTAGGCTTATATGCTTGCCGGCTGTAGCTACACCATTAAACTCCTCCAGCGCGTGTGTATGTAATATATATATATATATATATATATAACTTTCGGAGACACCAGGGCCATCACTTCCTCTCCGACACACTCCAAAGATCTCAACACTGGATTCAACAAATTTTTCTCCTCCTGCAACGATCACCTCACCAGCACCAGGATGAGCAATTTCTACGAGCGCCAGCTCCTCTGGCTAACCGGAACATGTGTCTTCTCTTTGTTCGTCGAGCACCAAGTGTCAAAACGGAAACAGGCCTCAAATGCGGATGCGCGCCGTGAAAAGGGTAGTTCAACAATGCTGTCGACGTTGATGAGGCAGTATCTTGTCGTTTATGCCATTGTCATGTGTGCGTAAAATAGTTGTGTTCTACCAGCCAAAGTAGAGGCTCAAAACGTGTCACTTTCATCATTCTAGGCGCCGACTGGCTCCAAGGCCCATACGTCTATTCCCTGTACAGAGAGCAATATGGCTTCCCAGAACGTCTCGTCGCAGTCCTTTTCGTTACCGGATTCATGTCTGCGGGCCTCACTGCTCCGCTCGTTGGAGCTTGGGCAGATCAATAGTACGTGTCACACTCGCTCCCCACTGTTCCACGCTCACAGTGACTTCATAGCGGACGTCGAAGGCTTTGCCTCGTGTTTTGCGTAACATACACTATCACTTGCTGCTGCATCCTCTTCCCGTTCCTCCCTATCCTCTTATGCGGTCGTATCTTTGGTGGTATATCCACCTCTATCCTCTTCTCCGCTTTCGAATCATGGGTAGTCTCTGCATCTCAGTCAATGGGTTTACCTCAATCAGATCTTTCAATGATCCTGGGACGCGCAACCTTGGTAAATGGCTTCGTTGCCGCTGGTTCGGGAGTTGTTAGTAATCAACTTGTGGGCTACACGAGTTCGTTCGCTAGCCCGTTCGTCGCCAGTGGTGCACTGCTCGTGCTATCTTATGTGGTCATTAGAGGAACATGGTCAGAGAACTTTGGTAACAGTTCGGAAGCAGGAGCTGCTGCGGTAACTGAAGATCTTTTCCAAACACGTAGGTTGGGTCAGGCTTGGAGGATTGTGCAGAAAGGTCTGTTTCTGTCGCGTTCTGTACTCTATTTCACCAGCTAATCACCTGACAGACCCTCTCCTTCTCGTCCTGGGCTTCACTCAGACATGCTTCGAAGGAGGCATGTACCTCTTTGTTTTCCTCTGGGTCCCTTCCCTCCAAGAAGCCTCCCTCTCAAATAAACTTCCTCTCGGATATATCTTTTCAGCATTCATGGTCAGCATGATGCTCGGCTCACTCTTATACACCGTCATCACAACACACTTTGCCCCACCCGTCCCCAACTCACAGTTACCCAATCCGTCATCCACCAACACCCAAAACGACAAGGCCGACACCTCGTTGACTTTGCATGCAAAACTTAGCTCTTCGGTATGTGCGGCTAGTGCACTAGCACTTGTTATCAGCGTCACCAGTCAGAGCGAATATACGAGATTTTGGGCGTTTTGTGCGTTTGAGGCGTGTGTAGGCATGTATTATCCCGTGCAGGGTATGTTGAGAGGGACGTTAATTTCGAATGAGCATCGGGCTACCGTGCGTTGTTCTCACCTCTTTCCGCGCAAAAATAAAGATGTCTGACGTAGCGTCTCTAGTTATCCGCCCTCTTCCGAGTTCCTCTCAATGTCTTTGTTGTCGTCTCCCTTCTCACGGGAGTTTCCTCGGCGAGATACGCCGTCCTCTCAGCAACGTCGCTCATGTTGGCCGTGTCGTCTATTTTGACGGGTGTGGTGATTGTAGGTAAAGCAGATACGGTGAGAGATGGTGGTCGACCGTTAAGAGGGTAGAAGGTTGATGTCATGCGTTTCTTAGATGCGGGCGTAGATGCGTTTTCTACGAGAAAACAAAAAAAGAAGGGATCGAGTTGGTCACTGGTGGCTCGAGGACTCGTTCGTTCGTTCGTTTTGATACCTCTCCAAATTATCCTATTATTTCAACGGATAGTAACATGTAGAATGGTTTCGTTTTAATTTGATGCTACCTAGTTCCAATGGATATTTCAATATCTTTATACTTTGCTGGATCAAGGTATTCTGAAGAAAGGTGATGCTTGCCTTCACCAAGATCACAATACCATGCTACACGACCTCTAAATACGACAAGGAAGAAGATTGCACGGCTTCCAGATAATGTATGACCTGTCAAGTGAATATGTGACGCCAAGGGTATTGAAAATCACTAGCAAGAGAACGAAAAACAGGACGGAATGAAGCAGATATAGTAAACGGAATGAGGGTGCTCGGGCAACTCGGGTTATGTCGGTACTATCCTCATTTGATCTCGACTCCTTGGAATACTCTGGAACGATAAAATAATTAGATCTGGGTATGAAGTATGAACTTGAGGGCATGCTCTTACTATGTTCGACCCCTTCTGTCTTTCCCTCGATGGGAGTAACGATCGAATGATCAATTGTTGAAGATGAATGCTCCGTTGCTTTCGTCGCACCTTTTGTATGTCGTAGCATTAGAAATGACATGGCAGGGAGGATTTGAACTTCTTACGGTCAGTTTGCGGCTCCAAGCTTTCGACTTCCAAGATTGGTAGACCAATCGTCCTAGCGAAATCTGCGGTTTTGGGATCAAAGCCTTGCTGAGCCTGTACGTCGTGTATGGCATCATAGGTGCGCTTATCCCAAGATTCATGGTATACGCTCATCCTTATGGTGAATGAAGGAAGACCCAGGGATATGCGATGACTTTCTGTCATTTCCTGCGTTCCATAAGCGTCGAGAGACCAGTAATACTTGGAGCGCTCCCAAGAACTCCAAACAGCAGGGTCGTCTGATGGCAAAGGAATTGGGCGCACAAACAAATAATAGGGAGTATCCACGAACGAGCCTATGGTAGGTCGTTCATCCTCAAATTGGCGGTGTAAGTGTAACCAAAACCCTGCAATGGTCGCTGGTTGCATATCCAAGTATCATGATTAGACAAGTAGATTCGGTTGCTACAAGAGTCACTTACAATAGGCCTCCCAATGTTCACCGACTTGTAGCTTATCCAGTACGCTATGTGCTTGTAAGAGCCATGTCCGACGGAATTGCACCATACGCGATGATCTTCGTGACTGTAGAGAATAGCCCAACTCTAGATAATTGACATGATACAACGTGGAGAATGTAACACAGAATCTGTTGGAGTAAATCAAAACGGTTCTCGACACAGGCTGCCACTGACACGAACCGTATCGAACCATTTTCCATGTAAAGCATCGTCTCCCGCAGGCTGTCAGCTGGGGGCCCATTCAATCCAGAGAGTCTATAGCCTAGATGTTGTGGAGCTTTTGACCAGAAGGCGATGTCTTTCCCCCTCGTTTCACTTCGTACTGTACCTATAGAAGACAGTTTTGCGTACGCCTCTTGCTCAGTGGTCGAATGCGCATACTGTCGGCCAGCCCAGGGAACGCCTGGCAGAAAACGCTGGTTCGAAATATCTATCAAAAGTAATGCTAGGTCAGAGAGCATGTACCGGGAGGTAGTAAACGGTACATACCTTCAATTTCATCGAACTTTTCTTCTTCGGAACACTCTACAAAGGCAGGCATTTGCTTGTAAGATTGAAGTTTCAATAAAGGTCCATGCACTCCACCTCGTATCTCCTCGAAACGCCCATCAGAGTCGACTTCCGAGACATCAAGAATCAGTAGCTCCAGAGAGCGAGCAAAAGCTGTTGTCCTCGGATCGAAACCCTTGAGCACTTGGAATTTATGAACAGCTTCATAGGTGCGCCATTCAAAATGTGCCATGTCGATCTTGATGGTTGATTTAAAGGCAGGAAGATACATTCGGGCATCTTCCGGTACCTCCGCCCTTCCGTGGGGATCAAGTGACCAGTAATACTTGTTTCCCTTCATCCAGCATCTCTTGGTGATGGGATCGTCCGAAAATCGAGGGATGGGCAGGATGAAAAGGTAGAAGGGCCTGTCCCGCCGGATATATACTCTCGACATCAACGGAAGGTCTTCAGATTCGCGTTCCAAGGCTAAAGCAAAATTGCGAAAGATTGCTATCAAGCATTGAATCATCAGAACATGTTAGGAAGCGAGAGAGAGAAAAAAACCTACAATAATCATCCCATTCATGATCTTCAACATTATGATGGACGAATATACTATGCGCTTGTGCGAGCCATAGATCACCGAGTTTGTCCCATTCGGACCATGGCATTCCATAGACTATGTCCAAGCAATGGACATTGTGCACATCCCATGGCGGAACCGTAAATCTGATTAAACGTGTAAGGCTTTACCGTGCCAACATATTTCGGAGGACGCACCGTATGGTCCCATCCTGCATCAGGACCCGGCTGTTTCGAATGGAGTCTGGCAAGTCTGGCACAGTGGGCCATACCCCATGCAGCACGTAATCCTTCAGTATGGGCCGCGTGGCGACAACCTTTCCGCGAGACCGGCTGTATATCGAGCCCGGAGGGCTAAGCAGGAGAAGCTCGACCCTGTCATCTGTCGCGATATAGGGATATCCGGTCATACCGCGAGCAAGTGCTTGGAGAAAATCACGACTAGGAAGCATTTTGCTAAGATATTCACAGACGGTTTTATCGTCTTTGAACGACTGGATCGCTAACGAGGTATCTGTTTCTGTTGACTCTACTTCCAAATCTGAAAGAAAGTAGCTTTGCTGGCCATCATTGACTCCAGGGCCTAGACGCAGATGCCCGCTTTGAGTGTCAATCCATAAATCTCTTGCTCCCTGCATGTCGTGGTTAGTGTACCATCGATTGACTGGTAACTATCACGTACAGGCTGCCTTCCTCCTGTAACGAATATTCCGCTTCTGCTTAACTGTGGATATGATGTGAGATTCGTGGAGGTAGAGGAGAATAGGAGCTAACGACGGACCTGATAAGAAAAATATGCATATAGAGCAGGAGAGTTCGTATTGTGACTCAAGACTTTGGCGACAGAAACAGGGGCTACAATTCTAGTAGATGAGAGAGATGGTACGGACAACAAGCGACATCCTTACCATCATAGAATAGCAGAGACGGTGCTTCTTTGGAACTGTTGTATCCGAATAGTTGGAGGGCATTGATGTTCCTGAACTAAGGGTCTGAGATTATACAAAGCTAGAGAGCATACGAACCAACTCACTTTATACTAGAGTATTTTTTGAGATCACGTTTGAATGCCTGAAGTCAAGAAAGTCAGATAACAACCGTTTAGAGGTGCATAAAGTGTCGTAGACCTTCATTGCACCACGACCATCATACTTGACATGGAGGTATTCGGTATTAGACGTTGAGAGGCGAGCAACATTCATGGTTCGGGTGGCATCGATTTCAGGATCTCTGACACGAGGATTCTCTTCTGATTCCACCTGCGAAGCTTCGGCTACTTGCTTGACAAGGTATACATCACCTGTCGGGATCTCGAGGTACTGCGATAGTTTGAGGACTTTGAGAAAGAGCCCTCAGAGACTGGCACTCACATCATCCCGCGCTGTACGCTTGCCCTGTTTCACGATTTGTCGTTCGACATACACGCTTCTAATCGATTTGTCGACATGATAATTGTTGTGCTGATTGCCCTTCACGTTCGAAAAGTGTCCGCCGGTGATCGTAACATCTTGAGAGTTGGCTAAGATATTCATTCCGTTTGTGGGGTGAAGGTTGCTGGTAGGTATGAATGTACCTCGCCCAGACCGCCTCCAAATGCTGACAAGATGTTCTCATGGTCAACATGAGGTAGCCGGACTATTCAGCGGCAAAAATAGTAGACAGCAGAAATTGAAGCTGACAGTTATAGATACGCCACGTCGTGAGCATTAATTCATCAATGGGGCATTGTACCTTATCTCAGCCTATCCATCCGAGCGGTCCGAGTCGTATGCAAGTAAGATTGGGTTATGCTCGAATCGTTTTTCCGCGGAATCTTGGTTTGAAACTTGAATGTAAGCACAAATCGATGCATTCATGTTGAAAACACATACGGCTATTCCCAGCCTTCTGTTTGAAATGGCCGCCCTCCCAGTTGAAAACTTGAATGACAGATTGACGCTGAATGAGAATTATGGAATAGCCTTGTCTGACAGATTGACACTAAACCAACCTTTCAATGCATGAATTCTACAAATTCGGTGACGGTAAATATATGTGCCTGGATGGGCAGGAGTGGTGAAAGTCAAGAGTCACCCGGGACTGGCGCCCACTGCAGTCAGCCCGTCGCATCAAGTTCATATCTTCTGGAGTTAATGTAGCGCTATGTAGTATATGGCTTCTTCTAGAATTGAACGAAGGGTCCTCGTTACACGTAAAGCTGCACTGCAGCTCCGAAGTTTTTGCTGTCAATCATCAACACTTGGCCAGTAACACTCGCCGATTTTTTTTTTACAGTTGTGAACGTTCCTCTCCCATCTGTCGTTCTACTTGAACTCAACATTAGTACAGCACAACACGTAGGAATAAACAATTTCTACTCACCAACGACACTATATCTTGGCGGCGCGTCTATCGTATATGTGCGTGTCTCTTCTCCGTTTGTACCCCTCGCCGATGACTCCCTTTCTGCGACTTTGAAGTTGAGTCGATATGTGGTACTCCTATGAACAGAGACCGTGTTTCTTTGGCTGGCAGAGTTGCCAGGATTGTAGTGGCAAACAGGAACCGCGATCCGCGTCGAAAGTGACGAGAAATGTGCTGGTTCGGGATAGTTCACGCCCAAAAGCCCTCGTGACCGAGCATCCCATTCCGAGTCTGCTTCACATCCAAATGCCTGACTCGCGCCCTTTTCATCTGCCTCCTGTGCCGCAGGATTTTGAGTACTTGGACCTGCGGCGGTGACTCTCCATCTCCATATCTTCCGATGTCTGCATATTGCAAGGACAAGAATGCAGAATGTACCAAGGACGGATGAAATCAGTGGGACAGCTAGTTTTGCTGTCATGTTGAAGGACAGAGGGGATTCCCAAGCGGATGACCGTCACTGATTCTTCATCTTTAAGGATGTTGGGTACAGGGGTTGGGAAATGAGACCTTGATAAGTCGGCGAAACCCCTTTTACTGGACCCTAGCCTTTAGGTTTAGGGTGCACCCTCGATATCATTGCAATCTGTGGCCCAGCCATAGCAAGGTCAGGGGTACTGACGTCAAAAATTCGAGGAATGTGCGAGATACATCGAACCCATGGGGAGAAGAGGCTTGTCGTTGTTCATGCATTCATAAGTATTTCTTATCCCAACTTCTTACATCTCCGATAATACCGTCTTCTCCCACCAAAAGGGACATTCCTCGCTACTCCACCCATCTTGTTCCATCTTTGCTGTAACACCCACACCACCACCTCCAGCCCTCTCATCGTTACCTCTTCCGAACACCATTATATTTGCTTTGCGATATTCCAACCAAACTGGTCGATCACTTGCCCTTCCTTTCAATGCATTCGGGTCCCCCATCGTAATAAACGACGTCCAATATGCATGCATCGTCTCCGCTACATCTCTTTGTACATCCGAATACTGTAGTACATCATCATCCATCGTCTGATAACCAATGTGATCTCCGTGATTTGCACCGCCCTTCACAGTTTGATTCAATGCCCAATGATACACGTACACCGGCGCTTGGGTTTGAGAAGAGGCAAAATGGGCAGTTTGGCGCACGGGGCAGACATATGCGTAATGTGCATAGGCAGCTTCGACGCGTTTGAACTGAGGACCGATTTGAATTGCGGTTAGATTGCGCGTGTCAGTATATGGCGAGTTGGGGTATGTGCTTGGGTCAGGGTAGAGTTCCTCGATGGTTTGAAGATCGGAATCATTCAGCAATGGGATCAAGGTACGGAAGAAACGTCTGAACTCGTCTGGTTTGGACATGGATGATGGAACGTACATCGTCCCTTCGTTGTGACTGAATCCTGTCATGATAGGGATACCCGAATTCCACAGACCTAAATTCCAAGAATCGATGGGTTTCCGAGGAATAACACCACCCTCGTCATCGATGACAGGTTGAAAAGCCCATGTGAGTGCAGGATTGTACTTGGAAAAGATAGTGGTCTGGGCGTCGGTGATAGTCTTCTCGGGTTGAGAGCGGAGGCAACTGAATATTTCCGGAGTCGTAAACGATGATGAGCACCCGGCCTCTAGGAGGAATTCGTTGAACTGTGTCCTGTGGATGGGTGCATTGTATGGATGAACAGCACGAGATGTGGGCGCGCCGGATTCGATGATGACGCGATGGAAGAGAGATGGAGAAGTTAAATTGTAGTTCATGAGATGGTGACCGATCTACATGGAGCCATAGTTAGCGTAGTCACAGCATGGAATATTTGACTGGGAAGCACCGAATGAGCACCAGCTGAAAGCCCAAAAAGCGTCACTTGATCAGGATCTCCACCGAAGTAGTGAATGTTATCGTGAACCCATTGCATAGCGAGAATCTGATCTTTAAGTCCGAGATTGAGAATGCCTTCGTCTGCAGATTGTCTTGATGGTAAGAACCCCAGCGCGCCAATCCTCAAAGTAACATCATTTTGTAATCGGATTAAAGAGTGAGGCCAAGAGCGCACCTATAATTAAAAGAGACGCCAATGAAGGGTTCTTCAGACCAAGCTACCATGGAAGCCGTATTGTGCATCGCAGCTGAAAACGAACCATTCATTCCCGAAACTGACGCAGATAAATAACATCTTACCCGCTCCCCTGTTAAAAGCTCCGCCGTGAACATACAGCGCAACAGGTAGCTTCTGACTATGATGGAACTTGGGCCGAAAGATGTTGATGGTCAAACAATCTTCGCTCTCTCGGATGTCACTGCCTGGAATCTGGACAAGCTGTTTTCCGGGGCAGCTACAGAACATGTTCAGCCCAGTATAGAATGAATATAACCTCCAACACATACCGTGAACCAAAATCTCTCGCATCAACGATATCCATAGACTTTCCTACAGGTACCGCAGGCTTGAATCGTAAGTCACCGGTTGGCGGGAGCGCGTAGGGTATGCCTCTGAAGGCTTCAATTGGTTGCGGGTACGAAGGATTCTCCAGTACGGAACCAATGATTTTTCCTTGAGGTATCGTAACCTGGGGAGCGTGTACGGAGAAAAACCATTGAAGCAATGTTCTGGGAGCTAAGAGGAGCCAATCAGTCCCCGGTAGGCCAAATACAACTGGGATGAAAAGGCAGAGAGTAGAGAGTGATAATATGAGCTTCATGTCGGGGGCAACAGCAGCTCCATTTGAAGATAGATACATAGATTTCGGCCGCTTACGGGCGCTTGTATCGGTCACCTTATTCTGGCTTTCAGCTTCCACGTCGGCAGACGAATACTAGCGAGGTATTTCAGCTTTTTGCAACGCCTAATACCCTTTGATCACCTTTGAATCGATTCCCTTCCGCGGTACGCCCGACATTGCTTTCAAAGTCCACATTCCTCCCAGTCAACTCCAACCACCCGCTGCGTTGCAGTTAGGGGAATCAAGATTGTCATTTAAACTTTACGACGCAGCAGGGTAGAGGGTTGGCCTCAACGCGCAGTGTGATCTGGCTCCGGGTCCAGCTTCTGGGAATCACTTTTCTGAACCTTGCTACCTCCTCGTGTTCTGATTCTGTTGTCAGGCTACTTCTCCTGGAGAATCCAGAAGCCTCAACAGCCCAGATCTACTCGACGAACATGCTAGTCTTTAAAAAGGAAACAATGCCTTTCTATTCGCTGAAACGCAGCGCCTCAGACACAGCTTCCCCATCAGCTCAGTGCTCGTTCCTCCACAATTGCCATCAACCTTCACTCTTCGGCTCTTTCATTTTGAATTGCTCATGGTAAATCTTGCTTGTCTTTATGCTTCGTTTGGTTGTCTAACAGCTTTTCACGACATGCTGTATATCATAAAGTTTCATAGTTGAGCTCAAGCCTCAACAGACAATGATCTGTACCATCTTTGGGGCTCTTCTATTCCGATTGTGCGGGCGGAAGTCTTCGGCAGAATGACAGAATAACACTATAAACTTTCATTTCTTCGACGATCAATATAATCACGGCAGTCCACACCCGAGAATGACCTCTAATAGCAGGTGCGTATCATCTAATGCATGGCTTCCCGCTGTGTTGTCCTTGAATCTCGTAGCGATAGAGTTCAATCGAACAAATCGCAGCAATACTCTTATGGGTTGTTTTCCCATCCTCGCCCTGATCATAGCTCGAGCACTCATAAGGCTGACGCCTTCGCTCCTCGTGTTCCCTCACATCACTACTATGTCTACTTTCCATGGCTCCTCTAATGTCATTATCCAGGGCGGACAATTTATAACTATTGGACGAGACCAGCACCGACACAATTACCAGATACAAGGAAATCTGGTTCAACACCTCACCCACGAACAGGAGTGGACAATCTGGAGCGAGGTAGGCTGACTGTCGAATTGAACATTATGCTAGAGGCTGATGTGAGTTATGCATAAAGTATAAGAAGATCACGACATGTCAAATTCGTCTCAAGAGAAGAATCGCTGAAACCTTTGAAGTCAAGAGGGACTTCGAGGAGGGATGGTCCCACCTAGATGCCACCCGTACAATTAATATCGCTAGCGTTCACGGCGAAGACAAAGATTCGGAGTTTCTATACGTCGTTTACAAGGGTCATGACGCTGTCGAGGTCAGGAAAACTGCCCTTCAAGTTGCGCCACCTCTGACAAGGCTATGTCTTCTCAGGTTTTTCAACGCGATTTCGAGCAGTTTGCTACTGTGAAGTACATGGCCTTATTACTATGTTCGAACCTAGCAGAAATGTAATCACTCACCCTTAGGGACATCGAGTGCCTTGAACTTTATGGCTATAACAGAAGACCGGACTTGCCGGGTTTGGTCTTCTATGACGGTAAGAGATGAAGCCATTTCCAAATTTGAGGTATATTCATTTCCTGACACTATTCAGCACCTGTCCCACTAGCATGTGCATTCGAGGCAAATAAATTTTCCCCTCTGCTGCGAACATATATTGAATATCAAGTGCGTCCAGGTATCTTCATCTGGCCCATTCTAAACCATGTTGACGTTCATTCTCCGTAGTTTAAAGCCGCGCCAATAGCTAATAACATGCTAGTATGTTAGATTCACGGGTATCCAGTTTCGGCTTGAAAACTCGACTTATAGGACGTTGGTGAGATGTGGATTGACCCAAGGACTGGCGCGTTTCGCAGAGGTCCTTATGTTCGATATGGTTCGCCTCTCCCCCAAATCGCATACGGTTTTGCAGACACCACCACCGTCGATGGGATCAAGTTCCTATCTCTTGACACATATAAGGATTCTAGCGCTATCTTCGATTATCTGAAGCAAAACATATCCAGCCACAATATACTCCGAGGAATTTGTCTGTCCAGCACCGGAACCTTAGTACAGGTGACCGATGAACGTGACGTCGCGTTCATATTATCGTCACTGCCTGGCACAATATACAACAAAACCCGTCTGGAAATTGCTGTTAGATGGCCTAGGGATGCGAAGGAGTGGCAATATGCACTCAAGTACCAGACCGGTATGGAATCGATGTGGGAAAGCAAAGTTATTATGGGTGATGGCTCACTTAGGTGCATATGAAATGCTAACGAAGTGTATGCTTTGACTGATTGACAAGGATGTAGGCTTACGGTCACGTCAGCGGGTATTCAACATTTGCGAAAGCACGGATTCAACTTGTATTACGGCGTTCGCGGGGATTGGATACGTCTTGCGGATTCCTGGTTGTCGCAGGCACACAGCATATTCAACCAACTCAGGATTCACAAAGATGAATGGAAGGAATATGGTGAGTTGTCGGTTGTCGTGATTCCTCTTACAGCGCGGTTCTACTGACTCTTTACAGCCATTCTGGGTGGCTTCAAGCTCTATCTTCACTGTGACCCACCAGGTAGTGCAGATGCTATCCCTACCAACGAACCTGTATACCTCTTCATTCGGCCGATCCCCCGCCCTTCAGATCAGCAAACTATCTGGAGCTCTTGGGTGAAAGGAGCGAAGTACTTCTGGTCCCTTGACCCTTCAGGGCACGAAGAGACGTCGGGCAATCTTCAAGCGCTCCCCACCTTCAATGTCAAACTTCACGTCTGGCACCAATGGTGGAGCAATAGCGCCTATGATCCTATACAGCATCTCCATGACTTTGCCAAAGTGGATCCCGTAACGCCAAGTCTCACCGAGTCTCTTAATTTGACTGCCCTCGAAGTGGTCGGCGATGAAGCACGTTTCGAAGAAATTCAAGGTGCGGGTACTTCTCCGAGACTACCGTACCACAAACTGATTACTTTTAAAAACCTCTTCAGATAACCAGCCTGATGTCGCTCCCGTTCCAATTGTCCAAGTCAACGTATCCACTAAATCTGGCGATGATGGGCATTCAACCGCGCGGAGGCGCAACATTAGGGCCACTGAGACGTCGAATGCTCCCGTTGAAGTTAAATTCGCCAACAAGGACCATACACACTCACGCGAGTCTTCAATGGCGGTGCGCGATAATAAAGCAACGCAGGTACGGCATAAACCCCATCGACTCGAAATTACTCTGATACTAAACTGGACGTAGAAGACCATTTCTGGAGCGATGGCGGATCTAATAGTGAAGCTTTTCCTCACAAAATGGCATGCACTACTTATAGGGCTGTTGTTGGCTTTCACAATGGGCATATGGTTCATTGGAGCTTTCCCCTCACTCTTTATTACGCCTTCCACCCCTCCAACCATTCAGCTAGGCCCGCAGTAGATTGCTATAAATGTAACGTTAAGACTATGAATCCGAAGAATCATGGACATGTATACCTGAATGCATTGCGTGTTTGCCTGGATCGAATCAAGGCACTGCGATACATAGTGACCGTACGTCGAAGTGTCCTTATCCTGGAGACCACTCAGTCAGCTTATGGAACGTCTGAAGCGAACATCGCCCCACCTCAAAGAAGTCTTTCATTTGTTGGTAATCCGCATCACTACTTAGATTCTCAAAGGCCATCTACAAAGACCAGTTAGTAAGTTTAGTGCTTAAACGAAACGTGACGGACCTTGATGAAGACCCCGATACCAAAGCCGGCCCTGAATCTCGCATACAGCTGAGAACCGAAGATGAGAGAAGGATATCAGCGAGTCCTAGCGATAGTGCCCTACATCGTCATATCTCCCCCTGAAAACCTCGACGAGCCTCCTTCTCGTTTTGACGTTTTGTCCTAGGGCCACGAAGAAGTAATATACATCTTGGTCCTTCGCCCCATCGAGCATGTAGTTGAATGTCTTCTGAATGAGCTCCAAATCTTCAGTCTCACATAGTGCCACCCTTTGGGGAGATGGATGATCGTCGTTAAACGGTGAGGGCGCGAACAAGACATGTCACTTACATGGCCGATGTTTGAGAACTCGGAGTGCGTGGGTTGTCAATGATCTTTCGTACCGCCTCGTATTCAGCTAGGCCACCATGACGTACAGCCTAGAGGTGCACATCAGTCGATCCAAAAGAACAAATCGAGGGTCATACCGCGGTAAAGATTTCTCGTTCGATGTCAGTAGGAATGCTTGCATAATCACCGGTCTCCATAAATAGGTGGAAACGTTTCTTGAGTTCCTGAATAACGCTAGAGATTTGTGCACAATCAGTGGGCCATCTAACATGAACCAATAATGAACCTACTCCTTGTCTCCTGCCTGAAGTGCGTAGCATATTGCACATCCACGTAAAAGTGTTTTATCCGTGCTATCCGATGGTGAGTTGACATAGCCCAGTTCGTTGATCAAAGGCTTGAACAGGGTCTGAAGACGCTTGTTTTGCTTTCGACTTCACGTCAACAGAAGTTTAGCTTACCCTGCCAAAGGCATTGAGGAGATCACGAATATGAGGATTCTCCCACCATAACGAAGTCATCTTTGACCAATTGGCGGCAATTACGCTCCACGGAAGATCTTGCGCGTAAAGCATGAACATAGAGCCACTTATACCGTGAGGAAGAACTCACATTCTCTGCAAGGCTGGAATTTCAACATTGTTGACAGGACGCTTCCAAAGCTAAGCAAACCAGCCCTCGCAAAAGCCATGACATCCTGCGCTAAACCCAAACGATCACTTTCATCGAATGGCGAGTTTTCCTTCGTAAGCTCGGTCACGATGGCGTCCAAACGTTCTGTTGAGTATAACACGCGATCTGAAAGTTCTCATGGGTGTTGGCGGCGGAATCACAGTGTTCAATTACGCACAGTAGCCGGTAGAGCTTCCATTCAGCTTGAAGGGCAGCTTTGTGTCGAATATGAAGTCCGCCTCACGATCTCGAAGTACTGCCTTGTCATTACTGACGTCGCCATTTGCACCCACTGACCTGATATTCAAAGGTACGTGCCTATGAAAACCGAGTTAGCTAGCGAAATGCAGCTCTATTGGCCGAATCCTCACCATATAGTGTCGTTATCGCTGCCAGTCGCTAGCCCAGTCTTCAGGAATCGATCCTGACGGACATGGATTCCGCCCTCCTTCTCGGTTACCGTCAAAACGGGATACCCAGCCTTTCGAGGTTCGTTGGCATAACACCTCAGATGTCAAAGGAGTACCGGATGCTTACCTTTGTGATATAGTTTTCCATCATTTCCGAGACATCAAAGCCTTTTGTGGACATCAGCCAAACTCCTGAGGCACTCGTGTATCACACCTGTTGCCGCAGATATGCCCTTCCACAAATCTTGAGTGACGCTGTTACCGTATAATTTTTCCTTGAGGTAGATAGAGACCCCTTTCAGGAACTGCTCTTCTCCAACGTGATCCGACAACATGCGAAGAACTAAGTGGGAAGACCGTCAGCGGAGCTTCAGAGGAATCATGATGCAAAAACTTACCGGAAGCAGCCTTGGAGTATGACAAGGTATCGAAGATCTGCGGCGACTTCATTGTAAGATACTATGTCAAATTGAACTATACATCCAGTCTACCTGGCTGATCTTGTTCGCATCTGGGCAATCTACCTCGACTGGGTGCGCGGATAGTAGAGAGTCAAGGTTCAATGCTGGACTAAGGTGGATGGACACGAGCTTTGTAAACATTTTCCATTCTGGCCAAATTCTGGAGGGCGAGCTTCAGATAGCGCCAAAGTGAGGTGGAATAGCGACTCACCGGTCTGTATTAATAGATGAGCATCATGCATTGAGACGACCAGCAGAGCAACTTACCTGGTATAATGGCCTCTCCCATCTGATGTGCTTATCATTAGTCCAAAATATCCCAAAGAAACTCTTTTCACCAACTGACTAAAGAGGCGAAGCCTAAAGTAGTGTTAGGACATCGGCACTTCACAGGTCGGAATTGTATCACCTCTCACCTTCGTTGAGGTAAAGATACGTCCACCACTCCATCGTCGTGATATTCCCGAACCTGAAGTTATCCATCGGCAACCTTAGGACATCGACAACTAATGATATGACACACCACATATGTGCTACTTCATGGCACTGCATTTCGACTATATCTTGCTTCTCCCGAACGCTCCCTGTCACCGGGTCGATGCAATATGCACTCGCACGACCAACAATCAATCCCCAGTTTTCCATGGCCCCTAAGGAATCCACTTCAGTCTTTCTGGGGCTATGTCGCGGCGGATGTCAACCCTTACCTGCATCGAAATCATCGGCCTGGTGAGAGACTTTAAAAACAGGACAAATGATAAAGGGGGAAACAACTGCACCACCAGTGTGTCCAACTTCGGAAGGGGGTATTCGATCTCGAATACCTTCTCGTATACGGCCAAAACTTTTGCAGTCACATCGAGAGCGTAGTCGCACTGATGTATGTTCGAGGCAGTGGCTGGAGT
Source organism: Moniliophthora roreri (assembly GCA_001466705.2). NCBI lineage: Eukaryota > Fungi > Basidiomycota > Agaricomycetes > Agaricales > Marasmiaceae > Moniliophthora > Moniliophthora roreri. The sequence continues at coordinate 753,499 of LATX02000176.1, forward strand.
TATGACATTAGCAGGACAACGGGGGAAGCGAAAAGAAACTCGCCGTATATCCGCAGAGGTATCTTGTTGCCGGTAAGGGGACTAGTGTATGTACTTTCGATGTATTCGAGTCGGCCATTGGCATATGCAACAATGTAGGTCGACATCTTAGGCGTACGGTCGAATTGAGTGATCTTCCATTCTCGGTCCTTCTCCGAAGAGGCGGAGGCGAAGAGTCCGTAGATGTCTTCCACGGTGTCGTAGCTCTCCTCGGAGGATGCTGGCATGTTGAACAGGTTGACAGTATTGTTGATGGAAATCATGTTCATGCCGAAGGTGGCCTTTAAAGCAGGCTCATCCCAGCAGGGAAAAGCGCGTCGAGCCGCGGTCGGCTACGATGAAATCTTTGAATTGACATGGCTAATGTAAAGAGGATCGATACTCACTTCGAACTGAGTCAACGCATAAAACGAAACCTCACCGGCCTTATTCTTCCAAGATGACTTGTAGTACCCCGCTAAGTTTTGTGTAAGGTCTGAATCAAACTTGATGTGCAGTTTTGCCGTAGACCCTGCTGCGAACTTGGTCGGAAAATGGAAGGTAGCACGTTCTCTCTCCTTGTCCAAGGATTGAGCTATTGGGATGAATACTTGGTCTTCGGATGTCGTAATGGATACGTCTTCAATGTGTAGGTCTAGAGCATTGAGAATAATCTGCGACGACTCTTCGTTGATGTTAAGATCGATTTCTATTGCTCCAAAGAACTTTGAGGTTTTGAGATCGGTTCGAATGGTTAAGTCATAGTGAATGGGGGTCACGTTGGTTGGGAGGCGATAGTCAGAGGACATGGTCAAATGTGGGGTAAAACGCCGTTCTATCGGCAGGGCGTTCTGTTAAATATATAGCTGACACGCTAAAGGGCATATGGATAATCTAATCGCAAGTCAGCACAAGATTAGACACAGTAATTTTGAACTTTCTACGCACCGTGACCCTTTAGGCTTTGTCCCTCTCCGTTTTCGTTTGTTATCCTCTTGACTTCCCTTCTCGTTGCGTGAGGTTTTCACAATACATTAGCCTATGAAGAGAATCGGGCAATATCGTAGTGGTAGGATATCATTTCGCCGTTCGGGACTTGCCAACGGCCGGCATAATCCGCCGGACGCCAGCCTAGCTTGAACAAGGACCACCACCAATGACTAGGTCTCAGTACTCAGTGACTATCGCCATGAATGAGATCAATATTTCAGCTATTCAAATCCATTTCCCTGGAAGAGCGAAACCCACCAGGCGCCACCTATGGGATATGCCTCGGAGTTCGAACCGCTTCCAAATTCCTTTAGCACATTTCTATGCATCTGCATATATCTATCAGTGGGGAAAGACTGACAACTGGTACACGTCGCATCCAATTTTCTTCTGCACCAGCGAGCCAGATGCAACGCCCCTTTTCGTCCTCAAAATGGCGTTCCATGTTCATGATGGGGATCCGGGTTATGTTGTAGAACGTCTTGAAGGTCTGGAAGCAGAATTCAAATTCTGTGCAGATTATTTGCAGAATCATCGTCCCTACCCACTACGGGCTATGAGAATCAGAATAAACGGATTGGGCCGGGTTTATGAGATGCGAAATCATTGAATATTACGGTGGAGCGTTGCAGGACAGCCGGACGCAATGGGACGGTTCTACTCAACAAAAGTGAGTCCTCATCTTCAAATTTCCATTTCACGGGAAGCTTATTCGTAAACAGGCAGTTCGTTGCCGGGGCCATGGAAACTATACACAACTGGAACATCTACCACAACCAGCTTTCATTTCACAGCATATTTTATGGCGAGCACACGACCAGCGGCCATTTATAATTGACTTTGCTGCCGCATGTTTGCGTCCGTGCCCTAGAACTATCCCACTTGTGCCTACGCAAATGGTAGACTAGTCAAAAGGAAAGGGCTGTCCCTGTCTCGAGCTGCAGATTGTCGGAGAGTTTCTTGGTTACTTAGGCCAGGAAAATGGTAAGCACTTTTTGTGATTCTTTCACCAGATCTTATGCTGAAACAGCATAGGATACTCGCAGGACCTACTTGACAGGGCATCACAATGGTTTTCAGAATCTATGCTTAGGATCTCAAATGCCCAAGAGGATGGTGTGGTTCCATGGGATGACGAATTAGAGACAATAAGGAGGCAGAAGGAGCTTCTCGTGCAGTGGGCTCAGGATCCCGAGTCAGCGAAACTCCCGACGGACGCAGCGAGAGCTCCAGCTCCATTCACAGGAACGCCAATCAACCCAACCAACTCAATCACGAGTCCGAGAACACCAACTATCCTTGGGTTTTATCCTGTCTCCTCGTCGTCCCTGAAAGACTCCCTACATGGTATGTATGATGTATAGGCTAAATATGTGAACTTACTTTTGAAGCTCTGAGCATATTACTTATTAATTTTTACATCGTAGTGATCATGGGAGTTTAGCTTCACCTATGCTGCTCATGCATAAAGGTTCCAAGAATTTCATGGTTGTAGATTTGCCCTTGGTTGAGTCTTGCACAGAAAGCCTGAAATGTCGGGTAAGTGAGATGGGAACGAGACTCGGGGCATGGAACGAAGGAAGGACTACAACTCATCATCATCGACTAGGTCCGAAGTGCCTACGCGGCATCTTACGACTTGAAATATATGGAAATAGCTCCAATCGTGGTCTCTCCCATCACAAGGCGCCTTCACTAGCCAATTGAAGAGATAACTGGAATCGAGACAGTCTCACACCAAGCCCTTCCATTACTCAGGCCTCACGTATCGTTAGGTCGGCTCTGCTGGATGCAAGGACGTGACGTATCTCTAGTTTGCTTCAAGAGAAGACTGGAATCATAAATTTCGTTTCTCGTTACTGCCGACCATGTCTCGTTACAGTACGTATTGCCGTATCGCTCTCGGTCTAAGCTAATGCCTTACACCCTTAAGAGTACTCTTGCCGTCCATTCATGGACAAACCATCTCACAAAATGCCTCGCTCCCGGGACCCGGGTGATGATCTTGACTGTACAGCCCGGTGCCATACTTAGTGTAAGTCTGGGCTTTTTGTCGTATTCCCCAACAATCGTACGACTCCTTTCCCCCTATAGGATGGTGTCAAACGGAACGTTCGAGCGCTACCGTTTCCGTCGTTTTGGGTATAGCTCCTCGGGAAGATGATGTATCCTCAAGAACAAGGTGCCTACACATCTGTCTTTTGCGGCTCGTGCACCGCAAGAAGATCCCAACATCAAGCACGGTGTATATTTCTCCCCGCCAGATGTTGCAGCGGAGCAACCAAAAGCAGCATTGAACGAGGCTTTACAGATCGAGTTGTTCGAGTCGTTCGAGGCTAACGAAGAGGCTGTTGGATGAGATCGGTGTTGAGATTCAAGATTAACACTACATATGTACATCATCGCCCCACGCACTTATGGACGTGACAATGCGCAAGCAACCTATTCAGAACTTGCTGGACTTCTTGAATTCCATCAATGCCTCGTCCACAATCTCAGTCATTCTGATCACAGCCTCTTCCTCCAGAACACGACCGATAAGTTGCAGACCCACTGGGCACCCATGAAACTTTTCCGGATCGTCTATTTTGTAAAGCCTCATAAGTCTCCAGTGTGTCTGCCTTTAAATCACGTACACAGATGATAGATGGCTTTGTCTTCATAGTTATAGAACTCGTGCGGAGGATGGCGATCTTTATCCAGCTCTGCATCGACAAAGGTGACTGGGAATGCCGAGGTCGTATAGTCCATCGCGTTACACATGGTTGTGTAGAATGAATCGCTAAAAACTGTCAGAAAGTCCTTATTCACGCTAGCGAAGGAAGGCCATACACATTGAGACCGTGTGGAACGGCAGAGTATGCAGTAGCAGGACCGATAATAGCGTCTACCGGTCGACCAGTACCCGTTCGGCTAACCGTAGCTTCCCAATGATCGAGATGGGACTTGCGCAAATCACGCTTCTCTCTGTGCAGTTGCCAAAGCTAAGGAATTTCGTCAAAATCGGACCAGGATATGAGAACAAAGGGCACGAACTTCATAAGCGCTTCTGTGATACGGCTCTCCTACAAGATGTTGTTGATAGCGTAAATCTCCCAAAGGGAGATGATAATGGGGATCCTCGGGATGAGCGCTCATGTTTGCGAGTACGGGCTCTCCGGATCGGGCACATTCAGTGCGATAGTCTTCGCCACCGTCCGCGGCAAATATCATCTCCTAAGAGTAGCCCTAATCAGCTTGAGTCAGCGAACAGTAAACAAGCGTGACTGACAGCGTTTTTATAAATTTCCAGCTGTCGATGGTTCTCCCAGTCAATCACTACACGTCTCAAGATCGGTCAGAGTAGCTGCGCGGATTAATACTATGCAGACCTTGATGTCCAGCACCTTCGAGCGCCTTTTTAACCATATTCATCGCTCTGTAAAGTGGCGGATGAGGTTTCACGATACCTTGACAAAACCCGATGAGTGCCTGCGCACGCATTACACTGTCGTTCTTACCATTATCCCACATAATCGCAAAACATAACGGTCCTTTCCCTTCGCCGTGGAATGCCAACTTATACTCTCTCTCTGACCACTCTTTTCTGATCGCGCTCGGATCTTTATTCCACGGATTTGAGTCGATAATAGCCTTGGTGAAAATCTTCACTCCCGTCATTGAATTGGCCATAGGTCCCAGAACGGAAGAGATGGACTCTTGGCCTTCTAAAGAGTTGGCGGCACCGTAGTAAGGCAGTCGTTCATAAGAAGGACGAATGGTGTATAGACCACAAAAGACGCTTGGAATACGCACAGATCTTGCAAAAGGCATCAGTTAATGTATTTGCCAAGTGATTGTGATGCTCACCCCCCAATATCCGTACCAACACCGAGCGGACTACCTCGCAGAGCGAGAAGTGCACCTTCACCTCCACTAGATCCTCCTGGGGTCATGCGTCTGTTGAAAGGGTTGACGGTCCTCCCAAAGACATTATTATGCGTTTCACCCCACTTGCACGGGAAGCTGTCAGACTCGAAGCATCGCGATAATTTGTGCCAGACAACGAACCATTAGTGTTTGGGGTACATTCGTCCTCACGAAAAGCACAGCTCCACATTCGTAGAGGATATCGACAAGGACACAGTTTGATTCCGCGTAATTTCCTATCCATGCAACGTAGCCTAAGGAAGTGTTCTCTGCACTGTTAGCAAACTCGGTGATAACCAATTGCTTTTTAACACGCACCCATAATCGTTTCAAGACCCTTGATCGTAAATTGATCTACAAAACAGCATTGTAAGGAGGCGAATCACTGCAGCTCAGACACTCGCCTTTCAAAGAAATTGGCAGACCGTGCAGTGGACCCACAACCTTCCCGGTCTTTTCCAAGATGTCATCTAGTTCCTTCGCGCGCTGCAACGCCTTTTCGATGAAGATCTCCGTGAGGCAATTCGTCTATCATAAGTGACTGCTGAGACACTTCGCGGATGGAATCGTCCGATTCGAACAAACCAACTGTTGAGCAACTATTGCCCTCTTAGCATAGGCTCTAGTCACCTCTTCCGAGCTCCATTCCCTGCTTGCTAGTTTCGCGAGTATGGTAGCAACGTCGGTTTCATTCGTGATCGTGATTTCGCGAGGAGAAAACAGTCCACATTCATTGGGAACATTAGTAACGTGGACCTGGGTTGCTGGGGGCGATTCGATAAGCCATTCTCGGGGTATAGAATCCAGTTGAGCCTGTTTCCGTTGCGCGGCGCGAGTTTTCCAGTCCATGCCCAAGGAGTTCAAAACAATGTGGCTGTGTGGCTTTCGCCACGACAAACGTGATTTGTATTGGCTGACTTTTGAACGGTAGTACATACCGAGTCGGCCAGATTTCGCGGAAGACGAACATATGGAAATGGTGCCCGAAGAGCTCGTGACCTTGATTGAAATGATCCCCATGACAGAGGGGAAACCTGTTTCCTTTGGCTTTTCTTCGGCTTCGACTCAGGCGTCAAAAGCCATGTAGGAAGCGCCTGTCATTCCACGATCTAGGAGTTGTGAAGCCTCTGTATGAAAGATATCAGGGATACTTGGTACGTCCAATGGTATTCCAGGATGGTGACAATACATAAAGGTGCGATTCTTTTACTGAAAGCACGTTGAACACCCATCCGGCACCCTGTCTCAGCAAGCTGATTCAGTTCGGCAAGTCATTCGCATAGTCGATTACCCAGGGAGACACAACTATGTTAAATCCGAGCTAAAGGTGTGTGCATCTTAAGCCAGTACTGCGATACCGCCTTGCAATGATACACGCGTGCAAGTCTACGCTTTTCACGTTAGGCTTCCTCGCGTCCTAGACAGCCATTCAATGCGATCCCTGGAGGGACCCCAACTCGTAACCACACATAGCTATATGTATGTACGGTACATGGTCCAGCGCCACATCCGGTTCCATACCGCAAATTCTCCACACGGCTCAGACTTCCCGCCTTCTTTCTTCCTGCTCCTCCAAAAGTTAAGATATGCAGCTACAGGATTTCGTGCACGTATTAGCTAATTCCCAGCCAAGCGGTAAGCATTGTTAACTCTAGCCTCATTGAAAGAACGAATTGCGTGTTGCAGTCACCTTCAGGACACCTGTTACATACTATGCAAGCAACAATCAGTCAATCTGAATATCCAGAGCGAGAGTGGAGGATACTTACTCGCCAGTACAACCCTGGCCACTCCACCTGCCGCCGCAGGAACACTCTGTACCACAACCAGTCTTTCCCCTTGGAACAAGTTCGTCTCCCCTTGCGAAAAGTTCGACTATAATGCCGTCCCCAGTTGCGACGGGTTTAGCATACGCGTAAGTGGAGATGACGAGAGCGACCATGACTGAGAGGGCCTTGAACCGCATTCTGCCTCGCACTTGGACAAAACGCGAATGCAGGAGTTTTTATAACAAGACGAGGGAGAAGACGTACGCAGGCTATTGGATACAAGCGGGTTCAATAATGGTCGCATCCCGATAGCTAGAATCTGAAATGGTGGACGGATAGAAGCCTGAACCCGCGCGCGGATACGCCATTTAACAATCAAATTCAATGGACAGACATATTTGTTGACTGCACGTTCGTTAGATATTGCTGGCACCAGCGAGCGGCGGCCGCAACCACTATGCATCAGTCTCAAGACCAACGCTGCGAAAACCTTGCTGGTGCCTCTGGGAGGACGTTCATGCGTCTACTCTTCGACAATCAACTCTACCAGTCTAACAGCAATCGTCACTCTTTGTTTAGTCAGGTTCTCTTTACACTTGCCTTGCGGTGGCATGCCAGACAACGGATGTGCTTCAAGTCCTTCATTTTGCCTGTGGATCATTAACAGTCCTCGAAGCGGAGTTGCGGGGGCGCTATAGAGGTCAATCTCAACTGCAGATCTTTCAAGTTGAGAGCCGGCGTTCAGGCGACAAGCCCGAGCACGGCGAAGTTTGTGGTCTTCGCGGTCGGCAATGCCGACGAGGTGCTTCCATCGGTCGTGTATAGCAATAGAGTTAACACGTTGATAACTTGTACATGTGCTAATTGAAAGATTGTTCTACAAAAATCTTTGAGCTAGGAGGTACCACATGCGGAGATCATACACAGCCCATCCTTTAGTGTGCAGCGGATCGAATCAGGTTCTCATGCTGGGGAGATCTTGGCTTAATCCTGCATTTGAATGGCACTGGTCGGCTAAAGGGATGGTTAGTCGAGAGCGAGAGGGATGAGACAAAGTAGTCAGCGCACTTTTGTATTGACGATTCGTACTCCTGCGTCACGATTCCCAAAGCTGATATCTCAAAACATTGAAGTACATATGCAATCGTTGCGAAGGTTGTTGAGACTGCCAAATGTCTACCGGGACAGATCCTACCAGGATGGTGAGTTGAAATTCGTGCTGAGGTAAGTCATACCTTCTACCAAATCCAAAGACCGATGTCGAGGGATCCGGAATTGCCGTGTTCAAGCTACCGTCCTCGGTCAAGAACCTACTTGGGTCGAAGATATTTGGGTGGGGTCCATATGTGGCTTCGTCATGCAGAATAGCCCTGCGATCTCGTGAATCAAATTATTTTTTTATTTTCGCAGAGATGGACGCCTACCAGATGTTTGCGATCACAACGGAGTTCTTGGGAATACGGTAGCCTTTGTATTCATCTTCCTCAGTCACTAGGTGCGGCAAGCCTGCGGAAACCTATTAGCGCTCGGATTCGATATCGGGTCATGGTACCACGAGACGTACCCAAAGGACCCACGGGCTGATGTCTAGTCCATGTCAGCGCCTTGAAAAAACTGATAGAATTGGTAATAACCTCATCACTTCATTGACAACTGCGCAAACATATGGCAGGTTCCCTTTATCCTCGAAATTGGGGAACCTGTCACTTCCGACTACATTGTCAATTTCTTCCTGTGCCTTGCGCTGGACCTCGGGATGGCAAACCATCGAGAGGAAAAAACTATGGAGAGCCGTGACGCTGGTATCCGTGGCAGCTATATCGATTGTTTTAGAGACTATGGTGAATGATGGTGAGAGAACATACCCTCGTACATCGCAGATGCCGACTCCTTGATGAGTCTTTCCTGGTAATCCACTTCTTCCTCAGTGGACCTCCGAATATTGTCCAAGCAGTACGAAACAAAGCACGGTCGACCAACACCCTTCACCTGTGTCCCAATCAGCTGTTTAGAAACAATGAAAGTTATCGTCAAAGAACGTACAATATTCGACTTGACTGCATCGTATGGCTCGTTTAACATTTTTTCAGCATCTTCTCTCCACGCCCTCGCCTTGCGCTGGAATGAAGCCCCCGGGAACCAAGATGGAATGTACTTCAGGATCGGCAAATAATCCTATACCAGCCTGTCAACAACAATAACTTCAAGAGGATTCATTTCACGCACCACCCAAAACGACCCGGGAACAGCAGCGGCGACAAACCCATCGAGCGCCCTCTCTGCTGTGTCAATGAAGGGGTCACCGACTTCGGCTGTTTTTGTTGTCAATCCGTACGTGACCGACAGGACGATCGAGCCTGCCATACTGACGAGGAAGGGAAATTCATCGCCGCCTTGCCTGAGCAATCAAAATGGTACGCACTGTCTCAGAAGTCGATAGAAGCTATCCGGCTCACGGAGTAGATCGAGCAAAAATAAGTGAACGGCCTGAAGCGTTTGTGGTTCGTAACGTTCAGTATGTTTTGGATTGAACTCTGCAAAGGAGATGGTTACTACAGTGAGATATGATAGATGAAATCTGAGGTACCGTTTGTGAATAATTTGCGACGAGCCTTCCATTCTTTTCCATAAGGCATAGTAATGAAAGCCCAGTCCCATCTGCTAGAAGTCATTTCAAAAAATCATGCGGTAAACACCGTGCTACATACCCCATTCTATTCACAAGACTCGATTAGAATCAGTAGAATCGCAGACGATACCACTTACAATTCATTCAACATGACCCATCTTGGACTATCGCATGGATAAGCTCAGATAACATCAAGCCGAAATGTGAAGTGAAGCGAGATAGCGTACCGACTGGAATAAATGTTTGACTTCTTCTCGAGAAGGTCGTGTACGGCCTTTTGTGAGTTGAGAACGATTGTCGAGGCGCCAAAAACCTTGAAATGGACAATATCTGAACCTAAATCCGTCCATCAGTAGGTGTAACTATCCTGATCTGTAGAAACAAACGTACAGAATTTCCGGCCCCACCCCATGAAAGTCAACCATTCGAAACCATTGGGGACATCCAGGACATTTCCTTTAAATAACCAACATCAGGTAGGAACGTTTAGATATCGTTGCGTTTACCGATTAGCGGGAGAGGCCGTGGTCCTGGAGGGAGATGAAGATGTCGAACTTTCCTGTATTGAACAAGGAATAGAGATGCAACAAACAAAGCTGCTAGTGAGACGCAATAATGTTCAAGAGTCGCAGCTATAACAAAAGACATGGTATGGAAGAGCCTGAGGAACACCGAGATGGGTGCTTGCTGTATATAGCAAGTTTTAGTGATTCTCGTATCACTATTCGGGAGCGGGATCCCTGAAGGTTGACCATGTGTACGCTTAAAGCTGTCATTTGCATCAAATCGAGTGATAGAAGTATAAGGAAGAGGACTCACCAACTCCAATTAAGAGCAGCAACTATCTAGACGTTCATGCTCAAGCCTGTCCCAGTCCTTCCCCCTGGGCTCTGTAGCCCAATCAAACCCGCATGATCATCCCTTTTGCTTAATTTGAGTATATATGATTCTTCCGAATATTCGCCAAGCGTGCACGCATTATGTGGAAAGACGAGTTCAATTTGAGGCCTTGAGGTATGATGGTTCGCATCGAGGAATATTAGTGGCGGTGACACTGACCTCAAAGGCACGGACGCTTTCTCAATACTTCGAAAAAGTGGCGAGCTAGGCTAACATCAACGAGAGCATCATGTTGTACAGAAAAAGATTCCGAGTAATACGGATACAAGAGTTTCCGGAGTCGCCCTTTTCGGTTAGACTTATCACTCATCAATGATAGTAAACTGCACCGCGGATTGAATCAGCTCTGCATGCTGGGGAGACCGTGGCTTAATACTGCATTTGAAAGGAACCGGTCGACTGAGACGAGCATAAGTTTGGTAAACAAGGACCAATAAAAATACGCACTTTTGTAAACATGATTCATATTCCAGTGAGAGAGTTCCCATCTCCGACAAATCGAACGAGTGCAGCACAGACGCAATTCCTGCAAATAGGGTTGATAACGCAAGATGTCTACCGGGGCAGATTCTGTTCGTATATCAATTATGGATGTCTGCTCCACGTATTAACATGTACACAGACCTCCTGCCGAAACCGAAGAATGATATGGGTTCTGGGATCGCTGGGTTAAGTTTGCCTTCCGGTGTCAAGAAACGGTTTGGATTGAAGGTTTCGGGGTGAGATCCATATGTCTCTTCGTCATGGAGGAGGGCCCTTGCTATGAATTCAGAGAATGGAATAAGGTGAACGACCGTCGACAATTACCATGTGTTTCCAATTACCACAGAATCCTTTGGTATCCTATATCCTTTATATTCGTCTTCCTCAGTGGCCAAGTGTGCCATTGCTGGAAAATAATCCGTCGCTGTACATGTAATGACAGTGTAATCGATAGCGCACCTAAAGGGGTTACGGGTTGATATCTGGCACTCAAGTCAGCGTCGTTCTACAGAGATTAAAGCGCTGCAAGATCATACCTCATCACTTCATAAACAATTGCCTGTATATACGGCAGATTCTCTCTATCTTCAAAGTCGGGCAGTCTGCCAGGTCCAACCACAGAATCGATTTCCTCTTGAGCCCTTCGCTGTACCTCCGGGTGACACACCATAGCAAGAATGAACGTGTTTAAAGCGACAACCGTTGTATCGGTACCGGCTAGAAATCTAAGCGAAATTGTGGAGGAAACAATTTGCGATGAGTACATACCTACGTACATCGCACCTGCCGCCTCTCGGACCACTTCTTCCTCACACATGAGCTCTTCTTTATCAGTAGTGCTTTGAATGTTTCCCAAGCAATAGGAAACGAAACTAGGTTGAACGATCCCCTTTGACTATTGTGAAGACTATCAATCCGAAGGTGGAAGCGACGACTTCAAAACGCACTTGATTTGCCTTCACGGTATCGTATGGTCCATTCAACATCCCATCAGCGTCCTTTGCCCAATCTCTTGCCTTGCGCTTGAAGGACGCCCCTGGAAACCATGAAGGGACATACTTCAGGATGGGTAGATAATCCTAAATAGTTGATTAGTGCTACAGATGCAGTAGAAGCTAGATGCAACTCTCACAACCCAGAATATGCCGGGGACGGCTGCGGCAGTGAAACTATACAACGCTCTCTCCGCCATGTCAATTACAGGATCACCGACCTCCGCACGCTTGATAGACAGTCCGTACGTCATTGAGAGAATGGCCGAGCCCGCCATACTGGTCAAAGATTGGGATGTTCATATACAGCGAATGGGGCACAAGTGAAATACTTACTGTCTCAGCAGATGATAGAAATCTTCCGGGTCGCGGAGTAGATCTAGTAGAAAAAGGCGAACAAATTTGAGCGTCTGTGGTTCATATCGTTCCGTCTGTTTTGGATTGAATTCTGCCCACATAACCGTCACGGGAGATAAAGTAAATGGAATCAAAGTACATGCCATTCGTGAATAACTTCCGACGTGTATTCCATTCTTTGCCGTAGGGCATTGAAATAAAACTCCAACCCCAGCTGCTAATGGTTACTTCAGAGTTCGATGCAGAGAATGGCGTATTGCACACCCTATACTGTTCATCACGTTCAGTTCAAATCAATAAAGTCATACTATGGAACTCACAGTTCATTCAGCATAATCCATCTTGGCCTGGAGCATCGATAAGGATATCAAGTATCAAAAGATCCGAGTCGAAATAGCCGCACCGACTGGAATATATGTTGGATTTCCTCTCAAGTAGATCGCTGATGGCCTGTTGAGAGTTGAGGATTACGGTGGAAGTACCAGCGAATTCATGATAAACGATGTCCGAATCTGAACACGACCGTGAGTGAAGATTTGAAACTAGGCAGCGAAACCAACCCACTGTACTTTCGACTCCACTCGGTATAGGTGACCCATTCAAACTTGGTGGGAATATCCAGTAGATTTCCTGTGGGAAAATATTCAGAGGGATCTGGCTTGGGTCAGAAGGGCGCGATACCGATAAGTGGCAGTGGTCTTGGTCCAGGAGGGAGGGGTAAAATTTTCCTGCGCCTTGCGACCAGAAACAATGTGACGAGTATCGCGGCCACTAAAACGTAGTGATGCTCGAGGATCAAAGAGATAGCCATAATTGACGCTAGCCCATGACGGAGAGCTCTTTATAGTCTTATACGATGTTTTTTTTTTTTTGGATAACACGCCTCGTGAACTCGGAGCGATCTTCTTTCTTGTTCGGCCACCAGAGAGAAGTTGGATCAGGTGGAGTCTTTCGTCAGAGCCTCGTAGGCTCTGACGAAAGACTTAGCAAGCAGTACAGAGCAACTCATGCTGGAAGAGAAAATGACAGCAGAAAGATAGAAATACAGTCGACTCCCTCCTAACCCATACCGCGAGTAACCCATACTTGCCCATAGCCCATGGAAGTTTGTGTCTCCCGAGTTGGTTCCGCAGGAACAGCCCATACTTTCCTCATATCCCGTATGTTTTTGCCCAGATTCGGCGTTTATAGCCCACCTTATTTGGATGACGAAACTATCAGATTGAGTTGCTTCGGGGCCCAAATTTTTTTCAGAATGTTCATCGGCAACGACTTTCGACTGCTAACAATGCCCAACGAGGATCAGATACGACCAAATGAGTCAGAATCCGTATCCGAGAAAGCGTTCAGACTTCTCAGCTATCCAATTATCCGTCGGTCCAACTCTGACCCTACCGCTAAACCCGTACTCCCTTGCGAATCATGCTTTGGGCTGGGAACCAAGGGGTATGGAATAAGAGGGAGTCAACTGTAGAAGGCTGATGAATATCCATGGGAGTTCTGTTCCAAGATGTTGAACGCCGAAATAACCGCTCAACTCTCTTTCATCCTCGACCACCACCATCACAAGCCAAAAAATTCCCTATGGAAGGCTGGACAAAAAAATACATTGACCCACGAAAAGCAGAAAAATCATGGCGTCCTAAATCAGGCGTACGTCTCTCCTTCTCTTTCTCCTCACACACTAGTCAAAACCCAAAACTAGTCCATGTCTCCAGGTCTCCGACGCGCACGTCAACCTTTTCTCGTAAAGAACGCTATAACTGGCATTCTCCTCGGCGCATTCGCTGTTGGGGTATATGTATATTCGATCCGAGCGGTCAAACAGGACGACTTCGACGACATTGACGAGGAGGCACGACGGAGGATTCAGGAACAGATGAAGGAGAGAGTGAAGGCTCAGGCTACGGTGCTTTCGGTTGAAGAAGAAAAGACTGTAATGGAGAGTGCTGCGGGAGCGGTTGTCGAGAGAGTGAGAGGGAATGCTGGTGCTGCTCCCATTTCGGATTCGTCGTCGTCGGTTTTGGGAGCCGACGATCTTGCGCAGTCAATAGTCAACGAGATCCTTCAGGGCACTTCAACGCCACGGATAAGGGGTATTCTGGTGGATTCTATAATTGACAGACGTTTTCCGGGGCTTCTAGATCCCAACGGGAAGACCTTGGTCTGGGGCGCGCCGTCTGTCGACAATATTGGGTCAATGCGAATAGGAAAACCGCCGACATCCAAGTCATAATCATGATCTTTACTGTATTCCGTCCATATATAATGAACCGTTCCACCCAACTCTCATACTGGAACCAAGATCAATTTCCTTGCACCAGGTATTCCTTGAAAACCGACCGTCATCTACGCAGCTCCTGTCCTAGCTAGACGCTCTGAAAACACTTTCCAAAGCCGACAGTTTCCATTCAGTTCAAAACGCCAACTGACATGAAGTATTTATCCAGACTACCAATAGAAAAAGCATAACGAGCTACATACACACCAAAAAGAAATCGTCAACGTAGAATGGCTACATATCTAAAATGAATAATAATGAGCTCAAGTCCATGACGCCCGTGTCTATCGTGTATCCTGATTCCTAATGCATGAAGAAAAAAATCGTCTATAGCTCGGTATTTGTATCCCCATCAACCAGGCTAATCATCGCATCCACAACTTCCCCAGGTGTCGTGACATGCCAACTCGCCAACGTCCTCTTACTCGAATGCCCAACAGCCGTTGTGAAGATGGCGTCTGGTCGGATAGCAAGCTCAACTTCGCTAGGTGCGTCGTGCTCCAAGAGTGTCACCGAAAGAGGAACCTCGAGTTTGACTTTGGTGATGCTGGGTGCGTTGTCATTACCGTTGGGAGTTGAAGGGTTGGGGAACGGTGATGTTGGGTTAGACGTCACCGCCGGGGTCGAAGGGTACGACGTTAAACCGTTGGAAGATAAAGCGGGTGTAAGCTGAGCCGAGAGTTGTGCAGATGATGATGCCGTAGAGAGTGGGGAGAAGAGCAGGAGGGCACGGAACATGTCTTCGTCCGTCTGTACAAAACCATCAATATTGGGCCTATAGACATAAAAAAGGGCCACAAACAACGAACCTTGTCGTCTCCAGCACAAAAGACAAACTCCGCATCAGGATTGTGGTAAAGAATCCTCTTGACGATCTCTCCCTTGTTCACTGCTAGAGGTCGAACTTCAAGGTTCTTTTTGCCCACGAGTACTAAACGCTGTACGTCAGCACCATCTCGCAAATGACTAGACTTGGACATACCCTCAATAGGCCTCTTGTGCGCCAAATTGTTCTCCAACAGATCCTGACATTGTCTGCACTGGAACTGTCCCCACTCAGGATCAGCACCGCGGTAGTGCCACGTAATCGAGGACTTCTTGATCTCAATGTTGGATCCAGTAGTTCTCTGTACAGAACACACAAAGTAAGATCAAGTTTCCTGGTGACCAATTCAAACCAAAAGCCCTTACCTCGGTGTAATAACGGAACACCTCCCCGACTTCTTTCATCCAATCCATATCGAGTTGTTCCGTAAAGTTCATCCATTCCTTCGTTCCTGGTTCGCGAATGAAGCCACCTATGGTGTAATTCATTCAATGATCCATATTCTTCGTTGCGGAACAATTCGGAAAAAACTCACCATGCTCAGCACTGAATCCTAATCCCTCAATATCCCCAAGATGTTGCTCGAGAAAGTCTTGATCTCTTCCTGAGATGATGTATACTACATTCCTAGGATCAGCGCAAAGCGCACGGAGAGCGTATAGAGTTTGCTCGGTTGGAACAGCCATAGATGGAACTTTGACGATAGGTGCGAGTGTTCCCTAGGTATTGAACATCAATGAGCCCAGTCCGCAATTCAAAAGTCGGGTGAGAAATACCTACATCATAATCGAACAAGAACAACCTCTTTCCGCTGCCTTCCTTGGCGTTATACTTCTCTTTCAATACATCCCTCGGAAGCTCAGGTGTGCGACGAGCAACACCATGGCTACCACCCGCAAGCTGATTCAACAACATCTTGACTAGCGTTGCGGCCCAGCTCTGACTTGTCTGTGTAGTGACGACCTTCATGAGCTTGTTGTGTCGCTCGAGTTTCTCTTCGGGGGACATGGTGAGGCCTCGGTGCATGGCTGCTGCTACGTCCTGTAGAGATCGTCAGTATGGCTGAAAGGTTGAGGTCTTTCGATGTCTACATACGCCGAGATCCCATGGGTTTACCATCATAGCACCCATACCTTCGCCACCTTCTGGATTGTAAAAGACGCCATCCTTGTCCTTGTCTTTGCCTTCAATGCCAGACATGTTCTTCGAGATACCCATAAACTCGGAGAGAACTACAAAAAATGCGTCAGCGAATGACAAACGCGAAAGAAGGTATAAGCAATTTACCACTTGGATTCTTTCCCGTTCTCGCCTGAGCAATGACAAACTCCATACTAGTCGTGTTCATTCCATCTCGGAGCGGCGTAATAACAGCCAAATCGGCAACAGAGAGAAGTGCATAAAACTCGTCCTTCTTGAGGGTTTGATGGCTGCAAGTACGACGGGTTGGATCAAAAAATTGGAAGAGAATCCGAGTTGAGACAACATACTAATGGTGGCAAGGGATGAAATCGAGACTTCCGTACTCTCCGTTGATTCGACTGACGAGCTCGGTGACCATTCTTTCAAGTTTGGGCGAGTCTGACAAGGCAGGTGAGGTGACCTGAATCATGACGACCTTTCCTATCCATTCGGGGTAGGTTCGAAGGAGATGTTCAAAGGCGCGAAGCTAAACGCGTGAGATGTATTAGAACGTGTTACCCGAGTGTCAAGTAGAGGACAAAACCTTTTGCAGGACACCCTTCACGACATCGAGTTTGTCTCGGCCGACAATGATCTTCTTACCCTCGTAGAGCGTTCGAAGTGCTTCAAGTTTGGGTTGAATACCAGGTCGCAATCTACGAGCAATGGTGAGCGCAAGTCAAAGTGTTCAGTTAGTCAAAACTTACACATCTCGTGATACACGGTCAGCATCAATTCCGACCGGGCAGTGGGACACAGCAGTGACGTGTCCCTCGACGTCAATACCGCGGGATGACGCCTCATAACCACACACACGAATGCAAGTAGAAGTGAAATGACGTGTGTATGAGTATGTCTGTGCTTGTATTAGTAGCCGGCCTGCCTTTACACGGTTTCGAAACACTAACCTGGAAACATATGAGATTCGCGCCAAGCATTCCATCCAAAATCTCCTTTCTTCTCGGTAAACATCTGAAAACTTCGCTACTCGGGAATGGAGTATGGACAAAGAGTCCAATCACAGCATCGGGTAAGAGATCCCGGGCAAGTTTGGGAGTGAGAAGTAAATGGTAGTCGTGTACCCAGATAAGGTCACCTGGGGAAGGATCAACAATTTTGCGTTATTGATTCTGAACAGGAAATTACTGCACCAGGTTTGTAGACTTCGGCTATTCTCTTTGCAAAGGCTTCGTTGGCGGCTACGTATGCTGGGTAATGCATGTCTGCTGATGCGTACTCTGTAGCGACATCTTGCCAGAGAAGATAGTGGAAAAGAGGCCAGAGAACTAGGACAAAAAGTGAATGTTGAGAGTCATATTAAAACCGATAGGATGGACTACTCACTCTGCTTGCAGTAACCGTCATAGTGTCCATGGGCCACTTTATCGTTCATCCAAACCGGTACGTAAGTCAACTCTTTCCGTCCAGTCTTGTCGTCATCGGGGTCGGGGTGGCTCTCTTTGGGTGTATACTCCTTCAACGCGTCATCAAGGTCTTGCTTCTCGGTATCAGAGATGGTGGTTGCAGGGATTGTGTTTGTTGAGACTGATGGAGTCTTGGAAGAAGGATTGGAGGAGCCGCTGGCGGTTGAGGATGGGGATGAAGCAACGATGTCTCCCGTCCAGCCAATGATGAGCTGCTCGTGAGTGTTTGAGAGAGATCTAATACCCGAGATCATGGCGGCGTGGCCGTATCTGGGGCTGAGAGTCCACACTGAGGGGTCATCCTTGCTTTCAGAAGGTGAGTCGTCTTTCGGACTACCTGGTGGGGTAGCGAGACCGCTGCCACGGTTGAGACTTGCGACGACTGGCAAGTAGTGGCAGACGTGGATTATGCGACCTGAAAGCTCTGCTCCATTGGCCTGTAACTCATCCTCAAGGGACCTGATTCTGGAACGTATATGTGGGAGGGATTGGTGAGAAATGGGGGGGGAGGCAGATGAAGGTAGCTCCATGGTGGAGAAGGAAAGAGTTTAGTCGAGGGATAAAAAGAAAAGGGGGCAGAGGAGAGAGACATAATAATATATGGGTTTGAGTCTAATCGCGATCTGAAAATCTTTATGCTGTTGCTCTCAAATAGGCAGTCCTCAACGTACGCATCTAGTTTCTCACATCTAGGTCGCCTCGGACAATTCTGCCGATGGAACACCGCGATCCGATAATTCCACGCTGCTCCTCTTGACTTGCTTCTGCAGAACCTGCTTTTATCTTTTTCATGGATCGATCTGAGCAATCAAGCAACTACGGCCGAGTGGAGCATTCTACCGATCTATCCACATATATATCCCCGTAAATCTACTCGCTGACTCTTGTGGAACGTTTCTTGCAGTCATCCAATTCATCGCATCAAGTGACGCGAGTCTGTTGACAAGCTGCTTGTTCCTCTTGAGAGACAGCTCTTTCGTCTGCATCCCTCTGAACAATCTACCCGCAGGATAATCATAAACGCCGACCGGTTAGTTTCGACCCTACCGCTAGCGGTAGCCGTTGCCACGTACGCGGTCCAGCACTGCAAAGAACACCCTCTACGAATCTCTCAGAGTCATAGTGAGAGAGGTACCCCTCCAGCCTTCATTTATCACGTCTCCTTATTCCAGATTCCGACGTGAGGCACAACACAGTTATTCGAGTTCCCAACCGGTGCCTTCATATTACACCGTGGGTATCGTGTACGTACGGAGGGAAAATTACGCTGACGAACTTTTTCACGTACAAGTCTGTACGTGAGCGGTATGTAAGGGCAAGAAAGTGCTTTTTGAAAGTTCAGGTTATCCACACCCCTCCCATGCCCGATTCAGTTCTAAATCGTAAAATCAGGTCCTAGGAAGGCATTGGTGGCCAAACCAAGGACGGGGCATAAAGGGATAAGGGTGTTCGCTTAAAGTCAGGCGCTAATCATTCTTGAGCTCCTTCCGTACGTACACGATACCCACGCCGGTCATAGCAGAGATAATAATACACTTTAGACAGTTATTACATATGCGAATTGCGAGATAAAATGAAAGGGCGATAGATAAACATTACACATAGGCCCAAGGATCATCACGCTCCCATAGTCGCAGCCCTCTTCAACGACTTGCCCGTCGATGCATCAGCAGCCACAGCAGTCGATGCCCTCTTCCCCGTTGGTTTTTGAGGAGAAACTGTTCCCCGATCGTCAGTTATCATCCGGGCTTGGGTGAAGAACAACTTCGTGGGGCGATCAGAGATGTTTTCAATGAAATATTGGTTTCCTACAACAAGATAATCAACTCAAGACACCATCCC
The DNA here is from genome assembly GCA_001466705.2 of Moniliophthora roreri. Classification (NCBI taxonomy): domain Eukaryota; kingdom Fungi; phylum Basidiomycota; class Agaricomycetes; order Agaricales; family Marasmiaceae; genus Moniliophthora; species Moniliophthora roreri. The sequence goes on from LATX02000176.1 coordinate 773,101, forward strand.
AGCAGCAAAATCAGTACTGTACTCACCACGAGGAACCATAAACATCGCTCCTTGACACAGAACCATACTCAGGTCATTGATCTTTACATTGACAGCTCCTTCCAAGATACAAAAGACCTAAGAGACGGTACAGCGTCAATATTCATACCGCATCTCGAATCACATAGAACCCACATAGGTATTATCCTTCGTGGTCTTGTTCGGTTTCCGACTACCGACAGGTATGATCAACTGCCCAGCAGCAATGAATTGTTCATCGCCAAAAATCTTCTGGAACTCCCAGTCAGAGTTATTGGCCTGCTGGGGAATGACGTTCTTTGCCAGACAAGCAATACCTGGCATCAACGAGTCAAACTAAGAATGGCGAATATGAATTGGGGTGCACATACGTTTCTCAACCAGTTCCTTCGTCCTCCAATCAATAACCAACCCTCGTTCGGGCGTATCATCATCCCAACCCTTCTCCGGAAAGTCATCAGGATCATCAGGAGGAGCAGGTGTCGCAGTCCCACCACCGGGTGCACGACTTCGACTCCTCGTCGATCTCTTTCGTCTCTTGCCGAGTGGCTCTACCGGTTCTTCAGGTATACGAACAATCTCCTTGATGTGAGGAACTAGAATGTGCTCGCTCTGTTTGGAAGGCCGGCCATAAACCACCTTCTCGTTACGCCAGTACTGGAGAGGTTTGTATGACGTTCGCTGAGACCGACGGACACCTGGACACCGTTAGCGATGGCAATAGGGAACGTGAGAACGACATACCTTCCACCCGATTCTCCTTCATCTTCATCGACTGAACCTTTGATGATGATTTCAATTTCTTTGCAACGATCTCTTGAGGTTCCTCCACCCTAATTTTCTTCGCTCGTACTGGCGCGGGCTTCGGCTCCGGCTCCGGCTCGGGTTCTGGCTCAGGCTCTTCATCTTCCTGCAACGGATCATCCAAATCATCATTGCCCAAATCGTCCCACCCCTGCACAAAATCATCCTCTACTTGCTCGTCTTCCTCCCTATTATTCGCGGCACCTCTGCCTTTACCCTTGGGTGTCTGTGTCTGCGTTTTGCGTATTGGAACAGGTGTCCTTTCCCTGTCCTCTTCCTCATCGTCGTCAAAATCTCCAGTCTGATCAAATGCCATAGAAATATTCTGAGGCGACGGTAAAGCAGGGTCAGAGTCCATGCCACCAGCACCACCGGCGGTCGTCATGGTCATATCCATCGAATAGTCCTCCTCCGTCTGGATAATAGACAGCCTCGATGGCCCACCTGATTTCCTCAACGACCGACCCTGACCTGGTGAACTACGATGAGGCGAGGGGATGGTATCATATACATCGTTTGTAGTACGCGAAACAGGCCTTGATCGTGACGAGCTGACTCGGGGAGTTCGCGGGTCGGTTTGTCGAGCACTTGTATTTGAGATGTATCGTATAGGACCTACATTGAACCAAAGGATCCAATCAGAATTAAAAAAAAAAAAAAAAAAAAAAAAAGACTGAGACAGCCATGCTTGACTCACTATCAATATCCATATCCTCCTCGCCACCCCCAAAGTCTTCTTCTTCTTCTTCCTCTTGCGGCATAGACTTTCGCTTTCTTCCTTTAACCTGATACGGTGTCAACGTATCCGCTTGCTTAACGACATCTTCGAATGGCTCAAAACCATCAGAGCCTATTTCCGCGCGTTGAACACGAACACCCGTTTTCTTCGCTACATCAAAGTTTTCACCACGGAAGGGAACATGAGGTTTTGGTGGACCACGTCTGGTGCCTGTGCTGCTCCGACGAGGGGCATCCGTGGGCATTGGATGGTAAAATGGGGGTTTATGGTGAAGGAGAAGTGTGAGTAAACAGAAACGGCCACCAGCGCTCGGTTTACCGGCCGACGCGTGTCACGGTGATGTCACGCGAGCCCAGAACCCTCCTCATTGTCTTCACGGAAACAGGCTGGAAGCAGACGAACCTCAAGATTTGTTCTTCCTTTTGGTCCAGTGTCTCGTCAACATGGTGGTGTAGTCCAATGCAGTCTAGATGGTAACTCCCAAGGCAGTTCATTCAAACTCAGGCGCTCAGCAGTGCCCACTCGGCACTGCCTACCGATGATTTTGTTTCGTCCTCGTTGTGAACACTCGCGCATTTCCTCTAACAACCATAGTCCATGGATTTTTTCCAGAGCGCTTCGAGTTTTACCATCAAGGGCGGAAATTTTGCGAATGTCGCAAGAGATCAGCATAATTTCAACCATGTTCAAGGAACCTTGGTGCAGTACTTGAACCGGAAGGAATTTAGGGAGCGGACGATTTGGGATGAGGCACGTACACTTTGGACTATTATTACCGTTTGAGCTGCTAACAAGGGAAATATTTAGTACACGCGGGTTCCGATGGGCAGGATCTATGTCAAGAGGACCTTGGGTGGTACAGACGTCCGAAATGTAAACAATCGTAGTCGGACCCATCGAATTATCAACATCGCTAGTATTCAAGGCGAAGATGGGGACTCGGAGTTCCTAGTTGTCTCTTACAGCGGTCAAAACGCTTCCAAGGTAAGGAATGTATTCTTCCTGTCCTGTTCCACCTGAAGACCGTGCACGTAGGCCTTTGAACGGGACTTCAAGAAATTCTCTCGCGTCAGGTATGCCGCTCTTCTCTTCGATTGACCCAAACCAAAGCGAGATCCTCAAGGAATGTAAACATTGCTCAACTCTTTGGTTATAATGATGGCCGGTTCGCTTTACCGACCCTAATCTTTTACGATGGTGAAGCACCATTCAATGCACACAGTTGGTCATGCTAACTCTCTTTGGCTCTTCGTGCAGCACTTGTTCCGGTATCACGTATCTGGGAACGGAATCAGTTTTCGCCGCTTCTTTATACATATTTTCAATATCAAGTAGGTGTCAAAGGTATTCTCTATGACTGGACTTGTACTTATCCTCCGTATCTACAGTTTGGATTGACACAGATAACCAATAGCATTGTAGTACGTCAATTTATCTTGAGGCCTCATCTAGTATTGAACAGCTAGGACTACAGGACCTTCGTGAACTGTGGATTCATCCGAGAACCGGCGCACTATGCGAGGGACCCTATGTCGACAATTCCAACCATAGATCATTCGTCGCATTCGGCTTAGAGACCGACTCAGTTGCCACCAAAGAAAGCGCTCTCCTGCACGTAGAGGCATACAGCGACTACAAGACCCTCCTGTCCTACCTCATTCAAACACTGTCTTCTAGCAACATCATCCGAGGAATTCGCTACTCCAACAGATCGACCGAGGAATGTGTGGATAATCAAGATGGGGCTTCCATGCTGTCGTCCTTACCCGGCATGATATATAACAGAGCTCATCGAGATATTATCGCTAGATGGCCAGGCAATGATAAAGTGGCATTTCGAATTCTTGCATGTGCTTTCATCGGACGTCATGCTGGAAAGCAGTTTGTTTATGGATGATGGCTCACTACGGTGTGTAAGGAACGACGACAAAGCGGATGCTTTGGGCTAATTAGGAATATAGGTTCACGGTGACACCGCCAGAAATTCGAGATTTGTGGGTTGGGCTATATCATGAAATTCGGCCACAAGCAGAATGGAACAAGTTTGCAGATTCATGGTTGTTGCAGGCGCACGGCGTGTTCGACCGATGCAGAATCCAGGAAGATGAATGGGAGGCATATTGTGAGTTCTACTACTGCTTTTGTTCCAACTCATGTCTATTGACTTGCAAAAGCAACTCCGTACGCTTTCGAACTCGATTTCAGGTGCGAGAATGAGTACCCATCACCGAGAAGTCACAATATCTCAGTCGACAAACCCCTCTACCTCTTCATTCGGCCGAGGGAAACTATCCAAGAGTCCTGGACGGAAGGAACGGAGTGTTTCTGGTCTTTCGATCCTTCTGGGCAGGAAGAGCTTTCGGAGGATGACCGAGTGTCTTTGGAGCTCCCTTTCTTCAGACTTCAAGTCATCGTGCTGGAGCATTTATACTGGGATCGTACTGCCTACAATGCCATACAACAACTTCACGCCTTCAACGGCTTTGACCATACAACGACAGACTTTGCTCAGTCTCTTGGTCATCCGGTTCTTCAAGTCGTTGGTGATGAGACTCGGTTCGAGGAGATTGAAGGTGTGTGAAACCCTTTTCTTCATTTCCATGATACACATAGTGCACCCACTGACTGATTCTCATCCTGCTCCATGTTTCAATCCTAAAACAGAAGCAGGCGATTTACAGCCATCCTGTGCTCTCGATAAATCCAAAAGGGTGAAGAGATTGAGGGTTTTGACCATTTCACCTATGCTACCGTATCCTCACACCGACTTGCCTGTGAACTGTCTCCAACATCCCTACTTACATCTACATCCACCCTAAAAGGTGAAGGCTACAAGCAAGACCCCTCTGACAAGGATGCGGTTCCCATTCACCAGCCCGAACCGGTTTTTGTGGGAAGCCAGGTACGAACGCTTGGCACAGACTACATCGTTGAAAACTGATTTTGACGTTAGATCCCAATTTCAGTACTGTGTCTAGTGTCGATTCTGATGATTGCAAGATGGCCTGTTTTATCTGTGGGATTGGTGTTAGGCTTCATGATAGCTCGAAAGTTGGAAGCGAGTACGAGTCGAATAACACAATCGGACAGTACATGACAATACTGGTGAATGTCACGTCGCAGGCAAAAAAAAGAAAAATCCGTCACCGTATACCAGCATGACAAAGAAAGAAAAAAAAAAAAAAAAAGGTCCAACACTCCAAGCTTTATCGATTTCATATGTACAGTAAAGGAAAAGGAAACCAAACGGAAATCGCAAAAATCATAAAAAACATTGAAATTACACTTTTCGATTCGATTCGAGAGAGTCGAGAGAGAGGAGCGGAAGCGGGACAACAAAACAAATCAAGAGCCAAGAGCTAGGACTGTGGACAGATCGAGAGACGAGAAACAGGGAAAACAGAAACCGAAATGGGCTGTTCGGGAATTATTAACAAAATGTGACAGGAATGTAATCGTAGGTGTCGAGCGGATTGGGAAGCGTTGTGCAGAGGGAGAACAAGAGACACGTTGCGTATGCAAATGATGATGATGTGATGATGATAATGTGGAAAACGACGACGACGATGAGGGAAAAATGTATGATGTGATGTGCAGAAAAAAACCCTCCGATTGAAAAGGAAAGAGAAACAAATAAAAACAGATAACCAAACTAGAGCAGACCCAACGAAAGATGCCGAATGTCGAATGAGGGGTCATATAGATACGACTATTGATGGTATGTGCGCATTCACATGGGCGAAACAGCTCGAAGAGCACCCCTATCTCCGTCCATACCAGGACGGGTCAACTGGAGCTGCACCGTTTCCTGCCCGCTACCGCTACTTCCACTGGCGCCGCTCTCCGAGCCTCCCGTAGGACTCTTCAGCCCATTTCTCCACGAATGTGCGTATACCTGAATACCTCCCCTCAAAGTAGAAGTGGGAGCTATCATATCGGGCCTCGGCGAACTAGCGGCAGAATCCAAATCCAAACTCGCCAGTGTACCATTTAGGTCATGCATGGAATCAAAGGATTCCTGCTGTTGGTGCTGTTGCTGGTGCTGTTGGTAGTGCTGTCCAGAGCTAGGCCTGGAGATGACTACCCCACTCCTGGAAACAGGCGAACCTACACTAAGGTTCGCCGAATTCTGTCCAGTAAAGTTCCCATACCTCGACAACCCACCGGTATGTCTCGTATTCGATGGAGACATTTTGATCGTCGTTGACCCAGGTGCCTGTGTTCCACCGGCTCCATGCCCTTGCCCATTCAATAAATGCAATCGATGATTCTCTCCACCGCCATTGACAGACGACACATTCGAAACTGCCGAGTCTCTACTCGCGACTTCGACTTTTGCAGCATTGGGATCAGGCGAAAATGGCGAGAACGTCGACATCAGGGAATGAGGGTTCAACAGTTGGGAATGGCTTCTCTGCGACGAATTATCTTGACCATCAAATTGGCTAAACAACCCATGCTCAAACATTCCACCACTACCGCTAGCACCACTACCACAAGTGCCGTGGCCATGGGCATCCTCTCTCGACGCTAAATGAGCCGCCCGTAATTTCTCTTCTGCATACAACCCAGCTGAAGGAAGACCTGGATGATGGGCGTTCCCGTACTGCTGTTCATAGCCAGTGCTAGGGGTGTGCATGCCCATCTGTCGGCCATGTTGTTTCTCGTCGGCAGCGACAGGAACATCCATATAGCCGCCCACACTCAGTTTTTGCAGCAATTGGATAGCCTGCTCTTGAGTTAGCGAATTCAGGTTCACACCCGTCAACGGACCCTGCTGTTGACCTTGACTCTGATTGGCGGGTGGTGTGACAGTGGCTCCATTGGCGATATGAGGTTGGAAAGTCTGAAGGAGAGGATATGGTGCTGATGAAGGTATGCTCGCGGAGACGGAAGAGGATGATGTTGATGGTACGCCAAAAGAGGTTTGGAGTTGCATGGCTGCCGCTTGAGCAGCTTGAGCAGCGGCTTGTGCAGCTTTATCTGTGAGTTTGACGATGGTCAGCAAAAGGCCAGGCGAGGAGAGCGGCACTTACATTGACTTCTGCCCCAGCTCAATCTTATCCTACTGCCGCCAATAGGGAAGCCTTGCATCTTCTCAATTGCGCGTTCTGCGTCTACTTTCCTCACGAACTGGACAAACCCACAATTCTTGCCTACAGGTACTTTCACCTACGAGAAAGATCAGGAACGAGGGAGTGCAACATATCGCAGAACACTCACGTAGTGAATATCACCAAAAGGAGCAAAGAAAGTTCTTAATGTGTCCTCGTTAATCAACGGTGATAAACCCCCGACGAAAACCGTAGTATTGTATGGGTCGGTGCTTGTCAGCTGTTCTCCGTTCGGCCCAATAAGGTTACCCAAGATAGCACGAGCCTGTGCATGGTGCTTCCACGATTCTTCCGACAATAGGTAGCGTGTTGCATTGGCATCGGCCCACTCTCCAGGTTGGGTAGGTTGTTGCGTGGCGTTGGACGTGTTGTCGTATTTGGAAGCGGCACCATTGGCAGCGTACTGTTGGGCGAGTTGAGCAAGTAGCTTGACATCTGTGTCTGAGCCACCGCTACTGATTGCGGTGGCAGAAGATGCAAGACTGCCGTTCGAAGAGGATGAAGTTGTACCGCTTGCTCCAGGGCTCGTCGAACCGTTTGATCCTCCATCAGAGCCTGTGTTGGACGAAACTGGAACAGCGATAGGCGAAGAAACGCTCTTGGGTTGATTGGAGCCATTGGCGACGTTCGTTGAAGCACCAGTGGTGGCCATGGGCATCATAGTAGGAATAGGCTGACTTATCCCAGGTGACGTCGGATTGATGTGAAAAGGCGAAGAAAAGCTGTGCGTAGGAGGCACGGATGTTGGGGGTGGCTTGAATTTTGCTGTGGCAGGAGAAATACGCACTAATAGGGGTAAAATGAATATACGCGCAACTGCAAGCGAACAATGAACATACTGGGTCTGGATAAACAATACAGACCGTGCATCTCAATGAGAGCACGTTGTTGGTCGGCTTCGTCGGTGAACCTAGGCCAGCAGCAGTCAGTACATAGGCTGAACATAGGAGGCCTTGCGGAAATGACTCACCTTACAAAACCGTACCCTCTAGAAACGCCAGTGACTGGATCGAGCATGATTTTTGCGCTCTTGCAGCTGAGGAATGGACGAATAAATTTGGGTTCACGATCATTACGAAGACCGAGGACTGGATTGCGAAAGACAGCGACGAGATCAGAGTTGCTTGTCTCTGGGGCGAGGTCACCGACAAAGATGCTATACTCTGCTGGGTATTGCTGCTGCTGCTGCTGCTGTGACTGCGATTGCGATTGGGTCACATTGGGCGAGAAGGAGGTGGGTGTCGGTACCGAAGAGGACAACTGAACTGAGTTCGCCCAATTCATGTTAAAGGGTTTCGCTGAATTTGGCATGATTGGGGGTGTCGCTGAGGAGTTAAGCTGGGCGAGTACTGAACTAGCGTGTGGCGGAGAACGGAAAGTGAGGAAACAATAGCCAGGATTGTTGGCGTTTGGGCCGGTCGGCGGAGGAACTTTGATGCTCTGCGGGTCCCAGCCCATCAAAGCGCATACTTGCTTGACGTATTCCTCGTCCATCCACGGCTCCAGATCTCCCCAGAAAAGCGTTCTAAGGGTGATGGATGAGGAATCCGCAAAGGAAATCGAAGTAGTGGAAGAAGAAGGTGAAGTCACAGTGTGACCCAATAGAGTCCCCTGTTCTCCAGTATCCCACAGCCGCTGCAGCCCGCTATGTCCCAACCCTGGAGGATAATCATACCCCTCAGTCCGAGCCATAGAACCCAAAAAAAAAAAAAACCAAAAAGGTGCGTTCAAAGCAAAGGGGGAAAAAATGGGCGAAAAAAGGTAGGCAGAGTAAGGAGTGAGAGACTTTGCAAAGCTCCAGAGGTATGTGAACGATGACTGTAACAGGTATCAAAATGCTTTAAAAGCACGGACGACGGAGACGACAACTACTGGACGAGAGAAGCAACCGATATCGACAAGTGAATGTGATGGCGAGTGCGACACGAGGAGCAGGTAGTATGTGCTCAGGTTGTCCTCGGATAAAGACAAAGAAGAGGTGTACAGGGAGAGAGAGAGAGAGAGAACACTCTGAGAGAATATTGCCCCAGGAAATCGATATAGGGAGCAAAAGGAAAGACTGCAACGACACAGCCCGCTTGCAACCCGTTCGTTTGGCTCCTCCAGTTTCAAATTGCCAGAAATTTAGAAATTACTCCACATTCTCAACGGAAGCGGAATGGCGGAGTTGAATTCGGCCAAACATCATCCCTTCCATCTTCAAACTACTGGCAATCGTCTCTTATCTTGGCTGAATGCCTCTCAACATCTGCAAAAATATTAACTCACCCGGTGCGAATTGAGCATTCCAAGGCCTTTTCACCCCGAATCCGATCCCTGCTGCGAACCAAGCTTGCGATCATCCTAGTCCCTTTTTAGCATCTCTCCTCTCTGTTAACCTCTGTTCATCGACATGGTCCTGATTCTTGTCTTACTTGTTCCAAATATTTGCACGACCCCCGCAATACATCCATCAGAACGTGATTCAAAGCTGTCAAAAAAAAACTCTCAGTACTTCGCACCTATGGATGTATCCCATGTGGATGTTTGTGGGTCCAAATCAAACAGTGCAGTCAGTTCAAATGACGTTTCGTTGTCTCACGCTCCCACAAACTTTTAATCGTTGAACCTTATACTTTGAAGCGTGTTTCGGCATCACACCGCACCTGAGCGATCAAGACGGCCCATTTCGCTGGCCCCTCCGCTGCCCCTCTCCGTACGCAAGTTACAATTCGATCATGATCTTCTTGGAGCTAGCATGTCGTCGAAAAGCCAGACAACCACACAAATCAATATATCGAATACGAGCCGTCTATTACTACATCCCCTCGCTCAAAACTCAACTTACTCCTGGAAAAGGCCTGCTTGAACCGCAGTCCGCGTCTCCAAGTCAGAAAATACCGCATCTATAATCTGTATACAAGGGTTGATAAATGACTATTCTACAATCCACTCCTTAAACAAAACACGTCACCATCGTGCCCATGGATCAACACTGTGGACAAGACGCATGGGAGTAAAACTTCCTGCCCGACAGCCTCTTCGGTTACCTCCAAGATGATAGATGCTGAACAACTCTCTCGTTTAATACGAGCGATGTGTTGTAAACTCGGGTAGGGGTACAGCTACAGCAGAAAATCAATGAATATTATTGATCTAAATTGTTCCCGAGTGATACTTACGAAAATCTCTTCAGGCGTTGCTAACCAAATATATTGTTTTCCATTGACGTTCATTCCTCGAGTTCTGCATATTCCAAATCCAGGATCAGCTTTCCCCGTTCCTTTCGCAGGGAAGAAAAAAGCGAAAAGAGCGCGTACCTTTCGACACTCGCCAAACTCAAAAATTTGGTCGCAGGCTGCTTCCTCACTAGATCCTTAATCTCCACAGTCGGATTATTCTGCCATTCGATGACTCCAAACACTGTCCCATCTGTCTTCTTCAAGATGGTGATTTGTGAATCCGTGACGACGTAGTAATGCGGCAGAGTGTCTGGACCGATAACCGCGTAGTTGAGGATATCGGGATAGAAAACCAATCGACGAAGGCCGGGTGGTGAACCAGCAGATGACAAGGCTCGGTAAATGGATGGCGCGGCTCCGCTAGAAGAATGCTGGGACGAGGATGGGTTGAAAGACATGTTTGCTGCAGTCGAGAGGTAATCGAGGAGACCTTTGAGGAAGGCAGATAGAGACTACTTCCCAAGTGCAAGGCTTATAATCTCCTGCTAGGACCCGTGGCCGTTCAATCTTGCAGTTTGTGTGTCTACGGGGCCTCTCGCCAGCTTTTTGTCCAAACTGCCATCCCAAGGCCAACTTTCGTCCAAACCAGTGTAATGGCCATCAAAAATGCCAAAGATTTCCAAACGTCTAATTGTACCTATCTGAGTGTTTCTGGGACGCGTAAGGGGTAAAATGAATTCGGTAGAAGATATGTATGTATCCTTTGACGTGGTACGGCAAAAATGACGACGAGAATTTGCGAAATTGTCGGTGGCTGCATGTGCTCGAAAAGCTGGACAGCAATGTAGGATGTAGCAGAGAGGTTATCCGAGACTGTAATGCTTCCGTGCCTGCCAAACTCTGTGATTGTGGCAGCGGGGAGCAACCATTGTCCTATACGGGTGGCCATTGTGGTCTGACGCGAGTACTTCCAGTACCTACCAAGTACCTAACTTCTTGTCCAAACCTCCGAACGGCCTCGGTACCTATTATCGGGGGTCCTCTCCTGCTCCGTTCATCAACTTGAGGCGTTCTGTGCCCTTCTTACTGTTACACAATTTGGGTTATCCTTTTTCTTGTCTTTCAATTGCAAAAGCGTCACCGGAGGTAAGCAAGAGTAAGAATGACTCTGAGTGGTAAGCTGAAGAGCTGGACATCTCGGAGACCATAACTGGCGAATGCCGACGATAATGAGTATGATCCACGAGAGTTTCGGCGGTGTGAACGGCTTTGAAACCTTCTGCTAGTTCGGAAGTGGGAAGGCGGTGAGCAGTGACCCTGGTTGGTTGACGCAAGTGAGCATCAGGCTGTAGCATTTGCTCGTTTCAAGCGATTTCCGCGGGAGGACTACCGTACAGTAGTCCTCGCTTGTCGTTCGAAGGTAAAGAGCTCGGGAAAGTAAGGTGCACTGACGCGTCGAGGAGCAGGGCGGGGGATTAACAATTGTCTGCAGAGGTGACCTTGCACCCCCCGATACCGTAGTTGATTATCACGTTTTGATCACGTTTTTGAGTTACTGGGGTATTTCGATTGATTCGGATGGTCACGCGTCACAGGGCTCAAAATTTCCGAATATTTTCGGATGGTCACAGGTCACGGAGGGTCCATCCGAATAGGCTCGGACTGTGACCACCAAAAAAACTTCCAAATTTGGCAGTTTTAGGTTGATTTTGGGCGCTAAAATCTGAAAATCTTCAGTGGTCATGGACTGCTAGGCCTCCATCCGAATGGTTGAGTCCGGATGGACAAGTCACAGGTCACAGGCCATCTGAATCAATCGAAATACCCCAGTATACCTTTTCAGGTCCTGCCTACCACTTTGGTTCCAAGCTGCTCAACGGCACTCTTGTGACTGATTATGAGTTACTTGACTATTGGCAGCTCAATTCAAGCTGCTCGAACTTGAATGGGACGATTTGGAATTTTTTTGCAGAGTGTAGAATGCTCTTGTATGCAGGGAGAGCTGGTCATTCCACATGCCAGAATTACTATAATGGGTATATTCAGCTAACAAGTCAACTACAGGTAACATGCTATGGGATCAGGCAGACTCTATACAGAATAAGCGATTGAGTCTGCTTACAGGAGACTATGGTAGCTGCCAACCTCTGTGGGTTTAAACTCCGCTCTGATATTTCCCACACTGTGCGTCTCTCAGAAATCATGGCACAGAAAAGTCATCTTGCGACTTGTGGTATGTAGCACCATATGAAGGNCAGGACCTGAAAAGGTATACTGGGGTATTTCGATTGATTCGGATGGTCACGCGTCACAGGGCTCAAAATTTCCGAATATTTTCGGATGGTCACAGGTCACGGAGGGTCCATCCGAATAGGCTCGGACTGTGACCACCAAAAAAACTTCCAAATTTGGCAGTTTTAGGTTGATTTTGGGCGCTAAAATCTGAAAATCTTCGGCGGTCACGGACTGCTAGGCCTCCATCCGAATGGTTGAGTCCGGATGGACAAGTCACAGGTCACAGGCCATCTGAATCAATCGAAATACCCCAGTATACCTTTTCAGGTCCTGCCTACCACTTTGGTTCCAAGCTGCTCAACGGCACTCTTGTGACTGATTATGAGTTACTTGACTATTGGCAGCTCAATTCAAGCTGCTCGAACTTGAATGGGACGATTTGGAATTTTTTTGCAGAGTGTAGAATGCTCTTGTATGCAGGGAGAGCTGGTCATTCCACATGCCAGAATTACTATAATGGGTATATTCAGCTAACAAGTCAACTACAGGTAACATGCTATGGGATCAGGCAGACTCTATACAGAATAAGCGATTGAGTCTGCTTACAGGAGACTATGGTAGCTGCCAACCTCTGTGGGTTTAAACTCCGCTCTGATATTTCCCACACTGTGCGTCTCTCAGAAATCATGGCACAGAAAAGTCATCTTGCGACTTGTGGTATGTAGCACCATATGAAGGTAAAAAATGTATCAATAGGGATGCCATATTGATTTGTATGAGACAGATTTCTTACTTAATGTGAATACAGCTACATATGGCTTATCTGAGGTCATTTTGGACAGAAACTTGGGCATTTGGAAAGGAAAATCATTACAAAAGGAAAATCTGTCTCATATGATGTAATCAGTACTCCTGAAAGGTTCAATCCATGCTATTGTGTCAGCTAGAGAGGTCGTGTGGCAAGATGTAAGTGTTTAGCATATCAATGACATGCCATAAGCTCAACATATGCATTGCACTGTCTCAAAAACTACTCTACACATCTTCTAGTCATATTTTAAGTCTATAGTATTCACAAATCTAGTTGTCCATTATTCTGATACAATTCCATGCAAGAGATGAGGTAGAATACAATAAAATGAGTGTTTGGTGGTGGATGGATGTGACAAAGCATAGTTGCCATCAAATTGCAGCCAATTTGCTTAGTCATCTGCCAAAATTGGAACTGCAGTTGGCAGCTACCAGAGACTATTGTTTGTGGCCATGTGCAGCCCATGTGATGGCTGTGACACTCTAGTCTCTCTTCCAGAGCATGCTTGCTTAATAATGTTTATGGCCGGTGAGCAGCACAGCCTGCTCTTGCTTGAAATTTGTGCCATTAGGGGACTTTAGTCTAAGTATTAAATTACAACCTATCACATTCTGTCTGCAAGAGATTAGGAAAAGATGTTATTAATCTACATATTCCAGTTGACAGTGAATTTGCTGAAGGTCTATATGAGCTACTATACTATCAGTATCACAACAGTTGCGGAATGCTGAGTAAATTTCACAATGTCTCCTGAGCTTTGCCATTATCTAGATGCTATTGCCTTCACAGGTGATGACGAACTCCACCTACAGACATATGAAATTTGATAGCATGAACAATGGAAAAGACACTTACTTGAGGCCACTTATTTGAATGCAGCTGGTTTAGTAGGAAGTTGAGGTGCTCTCATAGCAAAAATAACACATGTGCAGATGGCAACTCACACTACATATGAGGTGTTCTTTTTATGCTATTAATACAAAGGAAATACACTCAGAATACTGCTATATATTTGCTTCCAGACAACACTCAGAAAATTCTATTAGTTTCAAGTTGTCATTACATATTGAAAACAGCAAACATACTCTGGATTTTAATTTCCAGAAGAGTCTGTGTTTTTTTATTATTTTATGATAATGAAATTATAGAATTATTCTTTAATTTCCTAATTACAAATATACTAACTTTTCTGTCTTATAAAATTGTGAGAAAACATTTAGAAAATAAATATAAGATTTTGAATTTTATATTAAAGGAAACATGTTAAATACAAAAGGAAAACTATATAAAAACTATCTAAAAACTGCTTTAAAATATAGTGTTTTCATATGATTTTCCTACTATTTTCCTTATGTTTTTCTAGTATTTTCTCTAACTTTCCCACAATAGAAAATGTGGAATTTTTATCTTATCTTATCAGCATTTTCTGAGCATTTTCAACCAGAGAAAATTTAATGTTTTCTCAGTATGGAAATTATTCTAATATATTGTAATTCTCAGAATTTGAAAATTCCATATCTTTTGCTGCTGAAAATTTAGTATTCTCTAGGCATATTCTTGTTGAGAGGACACAATTGAAATTTAGAATTTATAAATGGTTTTATAAAAATTCTCTTTGCAAGAAGATTAAGTGTTTTCTCAATCAGAAAACCATGTTAAAAGAACACCTCGTATGTAGTGTCAGAGAGAGCAATGGGACCTGTGTATTTGATACAGGATTGAAGTGTATCACAAATGTGCACATTGAGAAAATCAAGGGATGGATTGGTCTTAATGTCTTCCAGTCTAATGAATCCACAAAAATCATAAGATATTCATCTGGACTTTGTGCTTTTTGTCAGATATCCATGGAAAAATATACAAGGTAAGTCTTACCATGCTTCAGGCACCATGCCAATGTCAAGTAAGTGGTGTTCCAGTTCTTCATATACTCTTGATGAGAATATGTAATATTTAAGCCTTTGGAAGCAAGGGTAGGCATGGCTGAACTGTTAAAGAGTGCTGTTGTAGACTGATATAGCGCCAAATGAGACTCTGCTCAAAAGCTTCTGTATATGTCAAGTAGGTTGGTATCAAAGATTGTGTCTACATGAGTTGGAATCATCAGATCCAACTGGAAGGTAATAGGAACAGTATGAGATACCTGGCATATGGTAACTGAAACCATGTAAGTGGCACTAGAGAAGGACATTATGCTACCATTAGGTTTTGTGAAGTTGAGCTGCAACAACAATTTTGCTGTGGTACTGTTGAGCTGCACTTGTGCTTTCTTGTTGAATATAAGAACCTCACAGAGCTGATTGAATGAGTGACCTTCGTTGGTGTTTGTACAGGTAGCATCTGTGGGTAGTTAGAGGAAGGGTGAGATGCTTCAAAATTGACATCACTCACTTGGTCAAACAAACCTGAAAAGGATTCCATATGTCGACCAGATCAGTTTCTGTAGTTACTTGGAAACTTTCCTCATCTATAACATCCTCAATTATAGGACAGGGCCCAGATTTGGATTGCAATGTTGGAATGGCTGTCTGAAATCAGCAACTGTAAAAAAATGGAATGTTTTAATGTACTATGGCTGACATCAGATAGCCCTTGGGCCCTTGGAAGTTAAACATCAATACCAGAGCAGCATGACATGCTGTACTACTCACCACAAAGGATCAACAATGAATCACCTGTGAATGAAACTAGGGATTCTTATGCTGAGAGTTAGAACAAATACAAACCTTCAACAATGGTTATAAGCAGATCCTGATGTGCTACATGGGGCCACACTCTGAGAACATTCATAAACCAATCTTGTCCAAGTAATAGCTGGAGTTGAAACCTGACTTTGACAGCATATCAAGGAAGGAAACTGAGATGCAGACTTTGAGAAATGCTCAGTATCTCTAGAGAGGAGGGAACATTGACTTGAAACATGGAATTGGCTTGCAGTGTTGAGGCATGATTGCAAAACAGAGTATAGAAGAAAGAGGTTGGGAGAGTAGAATGTGGTAAGGATGGGTCAAATGCAACCAAAACAGGTTGCAAATTGACAGAGAGAGAATCCATCAGAAGTGTACAGTGCAAAAACAATCACAAGGTTTAAATACAAATAGAAGGCTTCACATAGGAGCATAGCAGTATGAAACTGGTATGAATCATAGTCATTGTGCAACTGCCATTGGGGTGAGAAGGCTCCAGAACAAGGCATGACCAGCACATGAAAGCACATGATATGGGTTTTTTCATGCAAATTGAGAGAGTGAAAATTCTGCCATAAACCCTCTACTTAGTAGTAATGGGACTTTTACAGTCTGATGCTTGTTGTGCTCATGTGCTCATGCTGCTCTTGCATCATGCATCAGGTCACATTGCATTGGGCATTTGTTGATTTTTCATTCACCATATGGCAGATTCTTCAGAAAGAAGGCTATGAGGGCTTTCTGTTCTGGAGAATCTGGCCTCTGTGTGCAACCTAATCCAGCCTTGTTTTCCTCACCCTCTTCACACTTATGCTCTGGAAGCTATTTGCCAGGCAGCAGGTGGTTTTCACACCATTTTGATTGTGGAGGAAAGACCACATTCCTGACTGTTTTGTTGGTATATGAGTTTGGGATGCATGGAAAAAGAACACAAAAACACAATTTGTATTGAAGTATAGAGGAAAGCATGCTGATAAGATCAATTAAAAAAGGCTCTCTAGATGGAGTTTGAAATTAGCCAAGCACAACAATTCCCCCACTCTGGGTACCAGGCTTTACTATACACAGAACAACTTATCTTCTGTGTAAGTAAAGATGGCTTGCTAGGCTACTCCTCTCTGGTAGTGATTTCAACTAATAATTACAGTGTTACTGCGGTATTACACCTGCAAAAAGTATGTAGCATTGTAATAGGGTTATAACCTCCATAATGCATTATGAGTTCCATAATCATTAGTGACCCTATTATATGCCAAGTCAGATACAATAACTTAGTTGCAATCTGGTTATAATATACTATAATAATTATAATCAGTTGCAACACCATTACAACTTAAAGATAATGTTACAACCACATTACAACCCTAGTAGTCCATTCATGTAAGCTAGAAAATCACTCAGCAGTTACTCTGAACAGAAATATGAATGTAAAAGACCATATTTCTGAGTAAATAGCTACTGTACATTGAGTATTACATAAGTACCCTACAAGTGCCATATGGCCCATGCCATCCACCTTCCACTCCCTCTAATCCAGCTTCTATATGCTTCTCAAGCCTGCTGACATTAAATGGAATCAGGTTTTGTGGATAGAGATTGAGTAGGGAACTTACTAGAGTAGTATTGATCACTATGTATAAATCTGACAAGTGATGAGAGTGGACTACTCATGAAAAGTGAATATTCAGCATAAGGTATTAGACAAGAACAAACCTACAACCTAGCAACTCAATATTCCAAAAGAGGAGGAGAAGTGAGATCTGTCAAGATTGAGGTCAACTCTAGGCATGTGCAGTGGGTTCCCATCCTTGCATCAGACACTATCTAGACCATAGGGGTGTTGGGGATCAGTCTCACTACAAGTTGTGGGAGGTAAGAGGTGGTACATACCTTACTGCATCAGTAGGATAACAGTCTGCTCTTTTTTGGCTTGTAGGTGGCCCATAGGTGGCTATTTTGGCCCAAAGGCCAAAGGTGATGTACTAGGTCCTATTTTTGGAAAGGTCAGTCATTTTTTTGGAACTACCTCAAAAAGGTCTGACAGGTCAAAAAGGCCACATGCTACATATTAGGTCTCTTGCACCAAAAGGTGAGCTCCTCTGGACATGTAAGTTCCTTGCCTCTTCTTATATTCTATTACAGAAAATATCCTAAAATTGTTTATAAGAGTTGAATTAGAGCAGAAATATGCTATCTGGTGATATGCATAACTTTTACTGTTGTTTTCACATGCAAATAGAGAATATTTTGCACTTTTATGATTGAGAATAAAATATATAAGGGAATTGAGGACTAGTGTGAGGCCTGAGCAGCTAGTTAAAGTGAATAGTAGAGAAGAATATGAAATATTAGCAGAGTAATGGTTGATGGTGATGTGCCTAATTTTGGCTTAGATATGAAATCATGCACTTTTCACATCAAAACTAGAGAAAGAGCCCAGAGTACATGTGATATTCACATGACTCGATAACCCGAGAGCTCTAATATGGCATCTAAGCTTTAAGCACTGAGTTTAATAAGTCTGATAATTGACACTGTAACACAATCTAGAGGAGGTTAGTAGACTATACTAGCCTTCTACATTACAGTGAAGCATCACTGTGAGGGTCCTTGGTTAATAAAACAGGCCAGAAACCACTAATTCTGAATATGAAGGAATAGATATCAGTGGGATCCACAGTCTAAGTGCACTAGATTGTTTGCTTTGTGATCACATTGCATGATAATGTGTTAGTAGACTTAATGCCTTATTATTACTATTAGAACTAGTACACAGTTGGAACTTGTTCCTACACAGAGCTTTGAAGACACTCTCAGGCAGATATAATAGTCTTTCCAAGTGTACATAGGATGATTGATAGGCAATGAGTACACAGGAAATTGATAATGACTCACAAGATTGTATGTGGGATGGAAGGGGATTGAATACAACAGATGCCTAGACCATGACATCCACCAATCCGATGGTAGAAAGTGGCTACATGGAAGTGAACCAGCAGAAAGAGAAACATACCTGTGTACAAAGCCAGTCCAGAACCAGTGGCTATGCAGAAGCATTGTTTGACCCAGCAATGCTCTGCACAGGGTCCAAAACACAATAAATCGACTGTTTGGTCACCAAATATACTCAACATGTCTAATTGCTATGCAGAATCAGACTTTTATGCACAAACATGTACAATTTATACCTTAAACTAGAACACACTCATTTTATCTTTTATTTTGTTATTTCCAATTATCATTCTGTATATAAAGAGTTGTACTTGTAGATGCAGGCTCAAGCACCAACTGGTACTTGCACCCTATAGCCCTGCACAGTGTCAATTTAGACTCCTGTGCAGCTTCTTAGACCAAGTCTCTATGCACTTGCCAGTCAGTTGCTTCTAGTTGAGCTGAGATTCATATATCTTTTGCTTCACTGTATACATTTTATAACCAACCAATAAACCACTCATTTTAAAACCTATACTTTATGACCCTTAAGTGCAACACTTGAGTTGTTCTAACTAGAGTCTTTAGACTCTACAACCTTATAACAACCTAAGCTGGTCAATTGAAAGTATAAAGGGTTCTGTCTCCTTTTTCACTCTGAATTGCACTTGAGATAGACTCAGTCTCCTAGTAGACTTATACAGTGCTTTATCACTTATAGAAGCCTCTATTGTGGGTTTTGGTGTGTGTTGTGTGTGTGTGTTGTGTGTGTGTGTGTGGGTTTAGTAGCAGCTCTTAGTTGCAGAAGCCCTTTTAGAGAGCATTTTAGAGTAAGAATAGCATGTAGCAGTCCTTTATAGAAGACAGAGTTTCTGCCTCTTCAATGGTAGGCCATACAAGGGTATCTGACCACTGCTAGTATGAAAATAAACAGTGAATCTGAACACAGAGGAGCATCCTGAAAACTGTAGAGAACCACACCATCTCATACCTTTCTATCAAAAGCATACCAAAGGGAATATTTTCACTTTTAACAATGTTTTCAATCCACACCCCTCTTGAAGGGAGAATAAAAGCCTTCAATGATACACAAATGAGAATATTATTGAGAAATGGATATGAAACAGAGAATGACAAATTATCAGTGAGAGATACTTGAGATACCAAATATCAAATTAGAGGAATGAAATAGATGATTGGCTACTGGAAGGGTGCCTGTATCACAGAAAAATGGAAGACAAAGCTGTATAATGAGAAACCAGCATGGCTGAGCTTATGCATACACTTTAAACATAGAAATAGAAGCATATTATGCATCCATAGAGCAGATGATAGTAGACGGAGAAGGAAGGAACTATGCAGAGTGGCATGGAAGTATAATATTTGCAAACAGAGTCAGAAGGAGAGCCATTCGACAGAGAAAATTGCAAATGATTGGTGTCAGAAGACTGCACAATCATTATAGAGAAAGAATAAAAAGAGTTTATAGCTATGAAGCCTGACTACAATCAGACACTGTGACAGAGAAATTACCAAACACAGCTCAGTTTATATAGTATTTAGCACCCAACTTAGTTTTATTTATATTGTAGAGTATATAAGAGGATGTGTTTTGTAGATGGAAGGCAGGAGTGATACTGCCCACCAATTCCCAGAGTGTTTGAGGTTGTTTTTCAGGTAGAAGAGCTACCAGCAATCAGTATTTTTCAACCACTTTGGGCTCTAGCTTATTTAGTTGTGCAAGAGGCACAGGCTAGTTGAGACCTGAGATTGTATCCCAAACTAGAGATCTAAATAAAAGCTAGGAAGAGCTTAGTTTTTAATGCAAGAGGTGTGTTTTCTGATAAGAAGAACATTGTATCAGTCTACTAAGAGAGTAGCTGACATACATCAGTATAGTCTGGTGTTTCAATGTGAATCAGAGAGGGTTTTAGGCTAGCAGTGTCTAGAAGATTTGTCCTCTTGAGAATTGTTGCAGAACATAGCTAAGAGGGCTATATTCAGGTACAAAAGGTACCTTTGTTCTCACTTAGAAGAAGTTTGTTTCTTTGGGCAGTTTCTGGTTGAACCTTATACCAGTTTTTGCTTTTGAAGTAATTAATAAACCACATACCAAGAAAATATTTATAAAAATGAACACCAATTCCCAATCTGAGAANCTCTTAATAGAATCCAATAATGGGTGAAATTGGTGTAGAGTAACATGTTTACAAGAGGTATGGTCTGCAGGGGTGTACCAATAGTGTAGGACTCTCAAACAAGTCAAACACTGGTTGAACACAACCTAAGTAATGCATTCTGTAAGGTTTTGGTGTGCGGATGCAACCCAATAGCAAAGGACTCTTAATAGACTCCAATACTGAGTGAACACGATGTAAAGCACCACGTTCGCAAGTGGTTTGGTCCAGTAATGTGAACCAGTGGCAGAGGACTCTCAGAGCAATGAAACACCAATGAATGTGACTGAAGCAATATGTTTATTCAAGTTTTGGTGCACTGATGCAACCAATGGTGTACAATTCTCAAAAGAATCCAAATAACAGATGAACACAACCTATTGGTATGCATTTGCAAGGTGGTTGGTTGACTTGAGTGTATTTCACACTAAAGTACAGTAAAATAGAGCTTTTGATTGGTATCTTGGCTCATAGAAGAGACAGCTGGCAAATGCCTAGAAGGTGTTGGTAAAGTGCTGTTGCAAACTTGCCTGGAACAGCACCAATGCAGGTGTCCAGAGCAAGCCACTATGAAGCAAGGCAAGATGCCAGCTGCTGCTTAAGCCTTGTAACTAATGTACATTGCATTATATACAGTCCAGAAAATAGAATAATACTAAAACTCAAAATAATGGGAAAAGATAAGATGTTATATGTTTAAGGAATGTGTATGTGTCCAAAAGTCCTGCTATGCATAGAAAACATCCAATATTGGGAATATTCATGCAAATGTTGCACAGGACCACTGGTGTGATACTGATGTGTGGTCCATAGCACATTCTTTCTCCTTCTCTAGTTTCCTTCCTCTCTATCCAATTGGTGGTTGTCAATCCTCTATCTGCATTTCAATGAATGTGTAATTCCACCAATCTTCTGACATACAGAGTCCTGCTAGGCCTAGATGGTGGCTCCACAGAGATACCCATGATTATAGCCTAGCTTGTAATCCTTGAATGCTCAACATATAGGTTGGTTGACTGGATATAGGTTTCAATAACCATGTATATAGGTCCTCTGAAGTATTTAATGCCATTCCACATAATGATAATGTCTCAATAGTGTGTTATAATCCTTGTGATTGCTTTTGCAACCAGTCTGATGCATTCAGACTGTAGATCCTGCTGATATCTATTCCTTTATTAGATCAGAATTAGTGGTTTCTGGCCTGCTTATGACCAAGGACCTTCACAGCAACACTTCACTGCAACGTAGTGGACTAGTATAGTCTACTAAGCCTCAACTAGGTTGTTTCACAGTGCTATTTGAGAGACTGATTGGTTCATTGACAACTAGTGCTTAAGCTGTGTGTATACACAGGTCTGTATTCTGCACTAACTTAGAAATTAGATGTGCAAATGCACTGCGGAAGGCATTAGAAACAAGCTCAACTTACCCAAGTCAAGAAGGTCTTGCTTTGCCTTGAGTGAACGAGTGTCATGAGAGTGTTTGATGGCTTCTAAGGGTTGATCTTTTATGAGTTCCTTCTGGCATGCCTTGTACCCAGTCTTCTTCTTGTGTTTCTTGTCATCATTTTCAGGTTGTGGTCCTTTATGTGGACACCTAGCACCAGGCCTTTGGCTAAAGAAATAGCAATGAGTACAAGTGATTAACAAATCTGAATAGGTACACACAGTTTCCAATCTAGACCACTTCTACGAGTTTTTGGATACGGAGATGATACTTTTGTACTCCGGACACGTGCCAAAATACCCTGAAAAAGGTATATATAAGTTCTTGATTCTTAGTTTTGTTTTGCGAGTTGGTTCAGTGTGGTTCACTGTTACCGCAACGTCAAGAATAATTCTCAATGTCTCACTTGGTAGTTCAGAGATGATTGCCTTCAAAACAACTTCTCAGATCAAAAATGGGTGTTTGTTTGTATAATATTTATTGGTTTTGTGGTTTTATCAATCACTTTGAAAGCAAATACTGGTATAGATTTCAACCAGAAACTGCCCAAAGAATAAACTTCTTCCAAGTGAGAACAAAGGTACCTCTTGTACCTGAATATAGCCCTCTTAGCTATGTTCTGCAATGATTCTCAAGAGGACAAATCTTCTAGACACTGCTAGCCTGAAACTCTCTCTAATTCACGTTGAAACACCAGACTATACTGATGCATGTCAGCTACCCTCTTAGTAGACTGATACAATGTTTCTCTTATCAGAAAACATGCCTCTTGTGTTAAAAACTAAGCTCTTCCTAGCTTTTATTTATATCTCTGGTTTGGGTTACAATCTCAGGTCTCAACTAGATAAGCTAGAGCCTGAAGTGGTTGAAAAAAAATACTGATTGCCGGTAGCTCTTCTACCTGAACAACAACATCATACACTCTGGTAATTGGTGGGCAGTATCTCTCCTGCTTTCCACCTACAAAACACATCCCCTTATATACCCTACAATATAAATAATNAAGGCATTAGAAACAAGCTCAACTTACCCAAGTCAAGAAGGTCTTGCTTTGCCTTGAGTGAACGAGTGTCATGAGAGTGTTTGATGGCTTCTAAGGGTTGATCTTTTATGAGTTCCTTCTGGCATGCCTTGTACCCAGTCTTCTTCTTGTGTTTCTTGTCATCATTTTCAGGTTGTGGTCCTTTATGTGGACACCTAGCACCAGGCCTTTGGCTAAAGAAATAGCAATGAGTACAAGTGATTAACAAATCTGAATAGGTACACACAGTTTCCAATCTTCTGGTGAAGATGCTCAAAAACCTATGCCTCTACTATGAAAACATGAGGCCTGTGGTGCCAAAATACCTCTGAAAAAGGTATATATAAGTTCTTGATTCTTAGTTTTGTTTTGCGAGTTGGTTCAGTGTGGTTCACTGTTACCGCAACGTCAAGAATAATTCTCAATGTCTCACTTGGTAGTTCAGAGATGATTGCCTTCAAAACAACTTCTCAGATCAAAAATGGGTGTTTGTTTGTATAATATTTATTGGTTTTGTGGTTTTATCAATCACTTTGAAAGCAAATACTGGTATAGATTTCAACCAGAAACTGCCCAAAGAATAAACTTCTTCCAAGTGAGAACAAAGGTACCTCTTGTACCTGAATATAGCCCTCTTAGCTATGTTCTGCAATGATTCTCAAGAGGACAAATCTTCTAGACACTGCTAGCCTGAAACTCTCTCTAATTCACGTTGAAACACCAGACTATACTGATGCATGTCAGCTACCCTCTTAGTAGACTGATACAATGTTTCTCTTATCAGAAAACATGCCTCTTGTGTTAAAAACTAGGCTCTTCCTAGCTTTTATTTATATCTCTGGTTTGGGTTACAATCTCAGGTCTCAACTAGCCTGTGCCTCTTGCACAACTAAATAAGCTAGAGCCTGAAGTGGTTGAAAAATACTGATTGCCAGTAGCTCTTCTACCCGAACAACAACCTCATACACTCTGGTAATCAGTAGGCAGTATCTCTCCTGCCTTCCACCTACAAAACACATCCCCTTATATACCCTACAATATAAATAATCTAATATATCTGTCACACATACAAATAAAACTGAGTTGGGTGCTAAATATTATATAAACTGAGCTGTGTTTGGTAATTTCTCTGTCACAGTGTCCAATTGTAGTCAACCTGTAGGGAACCTAACTATGGCCCAATGAATGCATTGGCTAGTTAACCAAGCTCTCAAAGTGCTATCAATGGGATTTTAATTTCTACTTTACCTTTCTATGACATCTGCAAAGTGCAACCTGCAGTCAAACAGTACAGAGGTACTTAGAGGAGACATCAAAACAGAAAAGATGACTTAGAACAGGAATGATCACTGAACAATCCTCCTCTGAAGTCAATATACAGATCAAGGTCAAAGCAGGCGATCTCTTTATAAAGAGTGCACCGGCAGCTAAACAGACAAGATAAACTAACTAGGTACAAAGTCATCTCGGAAAGAAGGAACTCACTTCCGAAGGACATCTACTACCTACAGACAGATACAAAGAGACATATGAAGAATATCTAACACATAAGAAGTCCTGAATAAGACCGAGCATGCATTGTTGAAGGAGATAGGAACAGTAACAGTATGTTCCAACCTTGGAAACTTTGGCATCTAGGCTTCTGCTGATGTGTGGATACTAGAAAGGGAAATGCTGTAAAGAGATGGAACAGATACAGCCATCCACTTGTAGATGCCTAACTTAGAAAAGAGAAAATACAAATTATCGAGTCCAGAATGCCTGGAGACATAGATACCTGCATGGATATGGTTGGATACCCTAATGGCCAGACTCTGTGACATCCGAATATTCCCTCTTTTAGTATCTCAGTCACTCATTTATCATTTTCTGAATTATCAGACATTATTTATATTTTCTGTAAATATATTCCTTGGACCATATATAAGGACAGCTAGATATTCATAGATATTCAAGTAACTCTGCCCCCCTCAGATTGTGAATACATGACAAGTTTGTTTGGTGTATAAATTTGTGTGCCATTCCAGTTTTGCTTCCTCACTTCAGGCCCTGGAGATTGGTCCTGAGTGACTCCAGAGAGATAGAATCTGATAACGAACTTGCATTGTAAGAGACTAAGAATAACATCTTAAGTGCATTGTAGCACTTTTCTAAGAGACACTTTACACCAAGAAGGAGCCTTGGGCACTTGGAGTGTGGCCTGTGTTGGGTATCAGGTTGTGACACACTTAGAGTATTAGCAAGGGGTGTGCCTGTGCTGAGCTCTTTGTAGAAATTGGTCTAGGACCTTTTCCAGTACACTGTGTGCTGTAGTTGTCTTAAAGAAGTCTTGAACTCTGTAGAGTCAGACTATATCGGCTATTGAGTCTTTGTATGGGACTGTAGCTCTTGTGTTTTGTGCTTTGTGCACTGTGTTCTTGTGTGTGTGTTTGTGTGTTTGGATATAAACCCTTTTAAAACCCATATATACTCCTCTGGAGGTGAACACTTTGAAGTAGATTGCTTCAATAAGAGAGAATCAACCTAGCTAAGAGTTTTGTTGGCATTCTAAGTGTGGCAACTCTGATCACATTGATCCACACTTGCACAACAACCTGAGTTAGACTTTTGGAGGTTATCTTTTGAGGTAGTTTTCCACTAGTCTTATCTTAGACAAATTAACACTGCAACTGTGAATAAAGTGAAGAGGTATTGGTAGGTGGAGCCAGTTGCCTGGCTGTCATAGGGAGCAACAGCAGCATTATTGGCAATCAATCTGGTGAGTGTGAAATGTAAACAAGGTAGAATTAGTGAAATTGATTTTTTATTGGGAGGAGAGATGGCAGGAAATGCTGGGGACAGGAGATGTGAAACGTGGAGTGTACATCAAAGGTCTAGACAAACAGTGCCAATGCCAAACCCTCCAGACACTCACTAATCGATTGAGCTGTCTACCCTGCCCCAAACTGCTACAGCAGCATTACAATTGGGTCTTTATCCAGAGAGAAGTTACCCTGAAGTTCTATAGTGTATAAGTCTGCCAGCACTGCTAAGCCAGGTGGTGCATTCCATTTACCAAATCTGCAATTGCTCTAAGATACAACAATGGTGTGGTATATTAGAGGGAGGTTCTTTAGTATATATGGAAACTTAGTAGAGTGGTACTGCAGATGGGCCATGCCTAGAAAAAAAAATCAGCTTGGTAAGCAGCTTATAAGGCATGGGTTCAATCCTGGCCAACAAGAGAGTGTAGGGTAATTATTTTGGCACACTGTGGAATGGTCCTTATCAGCCCAATAACCAGTAAGCAAAGGCACCCTTATTAGAGTTAGACACTTTACTATAAGCACTTATAAGTGTCATTTCTCTAACAGTATCTTATAGCCCTTATAACCTCTTATGGTCTGAAATTAAAATCTCTGACATAGATCATCTACCCATTGTTTATCAATTCTTATCATTGCTTGCCATTTCTTTCTCATTTGTTCCTCTCTGACACTGTTTCCTCACTATTTCCTCGCCAACCACTCATCAAACTTGCTGTGCATATCTTAACAGTTTGTGCAAATTTTTTTTCAGCATTCTGTGAGTGTCTTTTTAGCATATTTGGCAACACCCTCACAAAATTGTGCCTCTCAGAACTGAAGATGCCAAAAGTTGGCTGAAGTGCAAGTTCCATGATATTCTACCAGCTGCTGAGCAACCTACCCCTGCTCCAGCTGCCCCAGTGCTATCTTCTGAGTTGGATGCTGTCCTGTTACCCACAAGACCTCACACTCAATGTTACGTTACTTGTGCAGCAACGTCAACTCAACTACTCTTAGCGAAGTGTTACCTCTGCTTCAAGTAGTTATATAAGTTCAAGTTCAAGTTCATTCAGTGGTTACTGAAGTTCAGAGGTCCAAGATCATGGCGTTGACACAAGTATATGATAAACCAGGTCAAGCTGGAGACTTAGAGTCTCTGCTTGAGCACTGAAATACGTACAACCAAGCTTGTGCTAACTATATATGTAAAGTGATGAGTTCGGTGATTGTCTAAGGTTTCCCAAGTCTATCGGGATATGAGTAATGCTAATACAAAAGGATAGGTAAATGGGGACTGGGAAGGTGTATGAGTCTGATGACAGTAGAAGCATAGAGGGTGAGAAGGAAAAAGGGAGCTGGGAATATGTATGAGTCCAATAGAGTGAGAAGCATAAGGGAACATCAATAAGAAAAGAAAAGGAAACATAACACTACCCCCTCAACAAGGGGCAAACTCCGCTTTGCCTGCACTCAAGATTCTCCGTCTCCGTATAACTCTGTGTCATAATCATATGACGTATCCGGCCTTTCATCTAGATCCGGCATCTCCTCCACCACTCCAAGCCATGGTGTCGATGGAACGTCGAAAATCGGCTGCCATCCCATAGCCTGCTGTTCTTCAACCGAAAGCATCCTCACCTTTTTAGGGTCCTCTCCCACGAACAACAGTTGAGCATTCCTGTCATACTCAGTGATCAACATATCAACATTCTCTGCCAAGATTGTTGTATGGTTTGTCATCGTAGTTTTGTTCATCGTCATAATGGCGACCATCCGACAGAGAGTCTGAGCTCAAATTAGGCCTTCGGTGTGCAATACGGCCAGACCTTCATTGGTCAGGGCAGTGACTAGACATATGTTCAGGCTGAGTTTTGAAGCATCTACGGCACATGTACTGTGGGCAATATTGGGCGAAATGGCGCTCCAATCCGCACAAAGGGCAGAGACGCAGTCGACAAGCTGCATCATCAGGGTCGGGGCCAGAGTCGGATTTCTCAAGCTGGGCATCAGTGGGTCATTGTTGTTTTTGGGGATTTGGTTCTCCCGTTCTTCGTCCTCGGCCGCGTCCTCTGACCCCTCTAGAGTGGCCTCCCCTCCAACTGCAGGGATATGCTCCACCTTCCGGTGGAACTGAGGCTTCAGGCATCTGAAGACTTCAGGGGTCAACGGTGGTCGAAGGTCCAGGTTGGGGTGAACTGTCGGAGTCAACTGACTCGACCTTAGGCTTGATGTCAGGATCAGGAGTGGGGTCAGGATAAATGAGGGTGTCGTCGGGTTTGGAGGTGGAATGGGTAGTGGCAGGGAGTCTTGCTTCATTGACCACGGGTTTGGCAGTGAGTCTGGAGATGAGACTCTGAGTGTCAGCAATGTCAGGATGGGGGTATCCGTTCCTGTCGGTTTGTTGTCTGAGTCGGTTGAGGAGGCTGAAGGAGAGGGGATCAGGGTATTCCGACATTGCTCGGGGATCTGTGGGAGGAGGCATGGACAAGTGGGGGTGATATGGAAACGTAGATGGTACCGTGATGGGGCCTGCAAGTCCCAATTGGTAGTTGCAAGCATACATTACTTGGTTGGCAATCTCGAGACTGCAGCTTTCAACGATTCTTTTGAAAAGCTTTCATTGGGTCCGGAGGAAAAACAAGCTTTTGACGCAGGGTTCCAGTCTGTTGTGCTGATTAGCAGCAGCTCAGATCTGGTCGTCATATTGTTCAGAATTAAAGAGGTGGAGGAGTTGATAGGGGTTGGGTTTGAGACCGTTCGGGTAGGTGATGTTCTCCCTGTATCGCCCTTCTCCTGACACAGTAGGAACAGAGCTCGGGACTTGGGCTGACTGGCTGCTAGAAGCAGAAGAGGAAGAGGCAGCAGTGGTTGCATTGGACATGGCTATTCTGAGGTAGGAATGGGGTCTCTGGGTCTCACTTGATGCTTCTTTATATACCCCTTGAGAAGATCTAGACAGTTTACCATTCCCTCCATTTGGATCCATCGGTTGTGAGACGAATCATACCTGGTGTACAACACAAGGAATTCTCGTGGTCGTTTCTTTGGTCTGTGTCCTACCACCGCTTCTACTTCATATTCTTCGAATCCTTCTATAAGATCCAGAGGTGGTTCTGTAAAGCTCAGCCCATGAACTTCAGTTTCTTTGAATGGTGATAACAAGGCTATGTGGAAAACAGGGTGGATTTTCCATTGATGTGGCAGATCCAGTTTGTATGTCACTGGTCCGAGTACCTTAAGGATTCTGAATGGCCCTTCCCTCTTCAGAGCTAATTTCTTTGATAGGTATCCCGTGGCTAGGTTCTTCACTTCTAGCCAAACCTTCTGTCCTTCTTTGAACATATCCAATTTCTGCTTCTCTCTTCATATCATCTGTTGTCTTGCCAGCTCCAGCAGGCTTGCAGTTTCTTCTCTTATCCTTTTTAGCTCCTGAAGTCGTTCTTCTACCGAAGGAATCGTTGTCTTTTCAAATACTGTCAGGAGTGGGCGAGGATGGTATCCCATCATCATAAAGAACGGAGATTTCTTGAGAACTGAATGGGTTCGATTGTTATGTGCGAACTCTGCTAAGGGAAGGTATTCCTTCCATCGAGTTTGTTCCTTCGAGCAAAATGCCCTAAGGTAAACCTCGACTTCTTGGTTTACTCATTCTGTTTCTCCATCAGTCTGTGGATGGAACGCCGTGCTCATCGAGTGTTTGATAGACAGCTGTTTCCCCATTTTCTGGAATACCTCTGCAGCGAATCTGGGGTCTCGATCCGATATGATACGGTCCAGTAGTCTGAATCTCCTATAGAGATGTTGGATTAGTAGTTCCGCTATCTTTGTGGTGTCCGTTGTTTTGGTGCATGGAGTAAAAATTACCCCCTTCATAGATGAGTGGTCCACCATGACCAAAATAGAATCCATCCTGTCACACTCGGGTAGGTCCATAATGAGGTCCATTGTGCAAATCTGGAACGGAAACAAATTTAATGTTGTCTGCATGGGCTGGATCGGTGTCCTCATGGGGTGGGTATTGATTTTTGATTGCTGGCATACAATGCAGCCATCGACGAAAGATCTGATGAATTTAGCCATTCCTGGCCACCAGAAGTCTCTTTGCACCTGTTCGACTGTGTTCCATTGTCCTGGGTGCCCCACTCCCGGCGTCTCGTGAATGGATTGCACTATCTGCCTGCGAAGATCCATGTTATTTGGCACATAGACTCGATTCTGAAAGAAGAGTAGGTCCCCTTCGATTTTCCAATCTGATAGTGCAGACTTAATTGGTGGCACACCCTGGTGTAATAACTGTTCCAGAGCCGACTTATGGAAGTCGTCCAGGCCCAATCGTTCTGCTATGTCCTCCTTCAATTCTAGATCAATTCCTTTGATGAAAAGCCGGTCTGGCAATACAACAATATCTTCGTTATCACTGTTGACATCGTCTTGTTCGTTAGTTCGTCGTGACAAGGCATCGGCTTGGGTGATCGATTTTCCTGGAATGTGTACTAGCCCTAAATCGAATTCTGATAAGAAGAGGCTCCATCTCGCTTGTCGCCTGTTTAACTTTTGTGCTGTTTGGAAGTATGTTAGGTTCTTATGATCTGAAAGGATCACTATCTTGAATTTTCCCCCCATCAGGTAGTGGCGCCATTCCATCAGTGCTTGATAAATAGCAAGAAGTTCTCGATTGTAGATTTCGTAGTTCCGTTCCGTGGGAGATAACAACTTTGAAAGGTACCCACATGGGTGCCATTCACTGTCTGCTCCTTTTTGTTTGAGCACAGCACCTGTGGCCCACTTAGAGGCATCAGCCTCTATGACAAAAGGTTTGTCAACATCCAGCATAACGAGTATCGGTTCGGAAAGGAATTTTGCTTTAAGGAGGTCGAAGGCTATTTGGCACTGCCTAGTCCATTCAAATTTCCGATTCTTCTGCAATAGATCATTCATCGGCCTTGTTAGATGTGCATATTTCCCAATGAATTTCCTGTAGAAGTTTCCAAATCCTAGGAACGCGCGCACTCCTTTCACCGTCTGTGGAGGTTCCCAGTCTGCTATCCCTGCTAGCTTTATCAGGTCCATGGTGATGTAGCCGGGCCTAATGACCATTCCCAGGAATACTACTTCTGTCATGTCAAACTTGCACTTCTCCGATTTGAGGAACAGATCATGCTTCTTGAGGCAACGCATCAGACGTTCTGTCTGCTCCCTATGCTCCGTCTGATCCTTGGAGAAAAGAAGAATGTCATCCATATAGACCACACACCATCCTTCGTCGATGAAGTCCAAAAGAATGTTGTTCATAAAAGCTTGAAAAGTGGCTGGGGAATTGCTTAATCCAAAGAATATGACCATTGGTTCGAAGAGCCCTCTATTAGTCTTAAAGGCAGCTTTCCACTGATCTCCATCTTTGATCCTAATGTTGTTATAACTGTTTTGAAGGTCAAGTTTCGTAAAAACCGTTGCTCCTTTCAGTTTGTCCAGAAGCTCTGAAATTAGAGGTAACAGATAAGTGTTCTTCACCGTTCCCTCATTGAGTGCTCTGTAATCCTGAGTCGGTCGTAGTGCTCCTTTCTCCTTTTTAGCTACAAAGAAGAAAGGGGATGCCATTGGGGATTTCGATTTGCAAATGTACCCTTTTCGTAGATTTTCCTTGAGGAATTTGTCCTGTTCCGCTTGCTCTGTGGGGCTTAGCGGGTATAGTTTACAGTTCCTCAGCACAAAGTCCAGTTTAAGGTCGATCACGTGATCATATGTTCAAGAGGGTGGGAATCGTTCGGCCTTTCCTTTTTCGAAACGATCCCGGTATCCTAGTAGGTAGCTAGGAATAAGCTCATCGATGTCCTTCTTCACTGTCTGCTGTTGATGAGCCATCTCCTGCGATGCTGTGATTTTGGCTCCTATAAGGACCTCTGGTTCGAGGTTATCCAAAACTCCCCTGAATCTTTTGATCTGAATCTTTCTTTGTGGCGGAAACTGCATTTCTCCTGTCTCCCAATCGATTGTAGGGTTGTGGTACCGTAACCATGGGAGTCCTAAGATTATATCTTCATCTCCGATACCTGAAATCATAAAGTTTTCTCTGAATTCCTTTCCGGCAATTTGGAATTCTAGCTCCACGACATGTGTTATCCATGCTGTTTTATTGGCTGTTCCATCGACATTGAAAACTCAGATCCTTTCCGGCAATTGAATCCATTTCTTTCCCAGCGTTCTGGCGAGCTCCGTGCTTATGAATTGTCCTCCTGCTCCTGAGTCTAATAGTGCTTTTGTTTCGATGATTTTTGTTCCCACTTTGTACTGGAGAGGAATGTGCATAGAATTTCGGTCCATTTTAGCTAGTACAAAGTGTGAAATAGTTATCAGCAGTGGAGACACCATACTCTTCCACCATTTCAAAAACCCTCTTGTTCCATCAGATCGAGGAGGAAGTCCTTATCTTCTTTCGGCTGTTCATTGATTAGGGCCCTAATCTTGGTGAACCTTTCTTCCCTCGTGAGCTTCTTTGGTTCTTCCTGTTTCTTTTCATCCTTCTTCGGCATGTCTGGGCAATCCTTGATGCGATGTCCATTCCTTCCGCATCTAAAGCACAGCCCCTTTGCCATGTATTCCTTCCAATCTATGTCAACAATCTGCTTGATAGCAATGTCCTCCTTCTTCCTGAAGTTCCTTTGGGGTTTCTTCCCTCCGTGTTCATCATCCCATGTCTTCCCATACTCCAATGCTTGCTTATAGCTTTCATCGAACAATATAGCAGCGTTCATCTAATCTTTAATTGTAGTGGGAGTGCCTTCTGGTCTTGTCATAATTTTGAGAGCCAAACTCCTGGGCAGTCCCCGTTTAAATGCCACTATCTGCACTGCATCGTTGTACCCCGTCTGTTTCGCAAGATAGGTGAACTGATAAGTATATTCGTCAGCTCTGTCTTTCATCCTTAGGTCTTTGAGTTCCAGCTGTGCCTTCAAGGTGGGATTGAGAGGTTTGAAAGAGGTTCTGAAGTCATCCAAAAATTCTGACCATGTAACCTTCTCGGCGTCTGGATCAAATGCAAGCAGAAGGTCGGTTTTGTCATTCTTCCAAAATTCTCCAGGTCCATCCGTCATGTATGAGAGAAGGAACAGTTTCTTTGACCTATCATCGGGGAACACCTTCAGGTTAAGCGCTATGTAAATCAGCACTTCTCGTAGGAACTTCTTGGCATCTTTCCATGTTCCCGTAAAGGCCCTGGGCAATGCGGCTTTTACCTCCTTCACTGCCGATACCACCTGTACTGGCATCACAGAACCAATAACCGCTTCCTCAACTATCAGTTCCCCTCTCTTGGGTCTGCTTCCTGATGGCTTCTTATCTTCTGCCATCACTTCAAGCTGTATTCTTGGGGATCGGGGGCTGTTCTTTAATCCTTGTAGCAATCGTTGAAATGGGTCTAACTCCTCTGGCGAGCTCGCAGAAGTGTTCAATGTATCTGATTCTAGCGGCCTCAGTGTACTCGGTGAGGATCTCTCTTCGAATTCGATCAGTCTCAATCCAGTCAAAATGGATGACAGGGTCAAGGTTCTCCTTATTCCTGGGTCTTCTTCGGGTGTCTCTATTAGTGGCTGACTCGTTGGCGATGGTGAGTGCAAGGGGGTCAACAGTTCTCTGTGCGACGCTCAGGTTAGAGGTGGGATTGCTCGTCCACCAGGATTTGATATGGATTGGGTTAGTAGCCCATGCCGGCGCGTTTCTGCCTTGGCGATATCTCATTCTATCTGTTGTTCTGTCCGTGGTGGCGTCTTGCCGTTCCTAAGAGATGCCTAAACCTGGATAGGTCAGCAATTGATGAGCTTGACCTTATGTTACATTACTTGCACAGCAACGTCAACTCAACTACTCTTAGCGAAGTGTTACCTCTGCTTCAAGTAGTTATATAAGTTCAAGTTCAAGTTCATTCAGTGGTTACTGAAGTTCAGAGGTCCAAGATCATGGCGTTGACACAAGTATATGATAAACCAGGTCAAGCTGGAGACTTAGAGTCTCTGCTTGAGCGCTTAAATACGTACAACCGAGCTTGTGCTAACTATATACGTAAAGCGATGAGTTCAGTGATTGTCTAAGGTTTCCCAAGTCTATCGGGATATGAGTAATGCTAATACAAAAGGATAGGTAAATGGGGACTGGGAAGGTGTATGAGTCTGATGACAGTAGAAGCATAGAGGGTGAGAAGGAAAAAGGGGGCTGGGAATATGTATGAGTCCGATAGAGTGGGAAGCATAAGGGAACATCAATAAGAAAAGAAAAGGAAACGTAACACTCAACCCACTGAGTTCAACACCTCTGATGAATTCACAAGCATGGCACAAATGCTGAGATACATGGCAGACAAGGATGCCAACAGTAATGATCTACCTCAAAATCCCCATCAAATAATTTCCATCAGCATCACAGATCTTTTTAACTTTGAATCAACAGAATGGATTCAGATGTACAACCAGAGTGCACACTGTTGTTTGGAGGATGAGCTTGTATTATATAAACTGGTTGATCAGGATTCAGTTGGTTCAGATGGGGTAGCAGTGGGTATTGACAATGGAGTTCAAGCCTTGACTGAAAATTAGCTACATTGTGTACTATTACTTGTGAACCTGCTTTATCTATTGTACTTTTATTTGCAGCAATATAAAAATGCAACCCAGTAAATGATGTCATTCCACTAAGGCCAGTAGGCTGGGCCAGTAAAACAGCTTCAAGGTCAGCAGCTTAGTGGCCTTGCAGAAGGTCACTGGAATTCCACTGGCCTTACCAACACTGATCCAGTGGCCTGATGGTCTAGTAGTATGATTCTCGCTTTGGGTCATTAAATTCATGTGAGAGGTCCTGGGTTTATTTCCCAGTTAGGCCCTTCAAAGTGCTTGGTGCATAGGATGCTTTTGGCACCATGCCTAATTATTACCTATGCATCAGGAAATCAACAGATTGCTCTTTCACTAGATTAAAACAGTATTTCCCATGCATTAGAGCACTATTAGGACAATTTTTAGTGACTCACTTTCAGGGGTCTGGAATCCTCCTTCCTACTTTCCACTTTGCCAGACTTTTTCATTAAAAATTGCATACCACAGGAGCCCACATGATAGCTAACAAAAATTGGTGCGATATAGCTTTATTCCATAACCAGATGATTATACTGAACATGATAGAATGGCCAGAATTGAGAGTGGAAGTGGGTGAAAATGAGTGGAAAGTGCCATGGAGAAATCCTAATGGCCTAGTGAGTCACTCACTAGCCTTGTAACATTTTACTGACAGTGTGTACTGAGCTAAGTGTCAAAGGTGCAAGGGTTTTATACAGCAGGGGTTTATATATCTACTCTGGCAGAACTGGGTAGAGAAGCAGATGAGCTATATGGTGTTTTGAATGAGTTTTTCAGGAAAAATAGAAGGTATATATTAAGACATGAAAAGTTGAATAAATGGAGAATAAAATTGTTGGATATCATGGTGGTTTGTAAATGGCTTTGGATCACAAGAAATGGCTTTTATAAAGAGGGAAAATAACACCAGACAATGTGGGGAGGCTGTAGTATCCATGTGGCAGGAATGTCTATGGAAAGAAATTGAAGGCTATTCTTCCTAGCAAGACCCAAACAATGACAGCTAGTTGAATTTGTACATCAGGATGGTCATAATAATAAAGCTATGATGAAGTATACCTTGCAGAGTATGGCTGGATTCACATTGTAGTGTCAAAAGATAGAGATTGAGAACCTTGTCCATGTCCATGTTCTGCTTTCTGCTTGACCTGCACCAAGAGTTAGAACAAGCAAAGAATTATTAGCAATAAGAGTTGGAAGCAAGTCCAGAGCAGTCAGCAGGGATTTGTTGTGATGCTCTGTGGAAACATGCACTTGCTGAGAGTCAGAATCAAGTCCAGGACAGTCAGCATGGATCTGTTGTAACACTCTGTGGAAACACACCACTGCTGAGAGTTAGAATCAGGTCCAGGACAGTCAGCAGGAATCTGTTGTGACACTCTGTGGCAACACACACCTTCTGATAGTTAGAATCAATTCCAGTACAGTCAGTGGGGCTCTATTGTCACACTCTGTAGGAGCACTCAACTGCCTATGCAGAAAAAGCTGTTAAGCTCTATTTAAAGCATATAGAATTTTGCAATACCTGCTTTATGTGAACATTTCACAAGATATTCATGTTCTTGCCTTGCATGTTGTTACTGCTGACTTCAATATTGTTTTGGTCCTCTTCAAATGCCTGAAGTCTTCCAACACAATTTGGGTTACAACTGCAAGAACTTTAGCAAAGAATACTTCTAATCACATTCACTAGAACCCACTAATCTCTTGCCACATTCAGTCCTGGCTGTTAGTTACTATTCCAAGTCTTGCAAACTGGGCATTCATAGCCAACAATGTGGCTCTTCTCCTGCCAGAGGATGACACTCATCACAATCTTTGTCCCTGGCCCCACTCTTGCCCACTGTTCCTCCTCACTCCCAAGCATGACAACTTGTCTGCCCTCATCAATAGACAGACTATACTAACCTTGTTGCACAAATTCAAGTAGCATGCCACTAATTTTCTTGTCTCCATCTTCTCTTGGGTATTGGAATAACAACTTCAGAAAATCTCCAATAGACTAGAATGAATTATGTCAGTTCTATAAGTGTAAGATCTAGTGTTTAAATATTCACATACCTTTTGGTTTGGTTTAATTTCAGGAGGAAATAGTATGCTTTGACCTGTTGGATCAATAATGATAACTGTGATTCCCATTGTAAGTTCACAAACCTCTCACAGTCAGTATAACACTTACTAGTGCTGAGGCCATATTATTGAAGATGCTCCCTATAATTTTAACTCTTGATGTACGTGCAAACATTGTTGGGCCATAGAAATGGATTTCATTCATTGTGTTATTTGGGTCCTGAGAGACAAAAGTAAGGGTTGTTGAGAGTTTCTTGTAGTAATAAAATATGAACATACTTCAGGCTGTGGGTGTCTTCCAGTCTTAGAAGTTAACCTCTGTGATAAAGGTTGTCCTCTATAATGTCTCTGTCCAGCTGGCAATCTAAGATCAAAGTGAGTTTTTAGTAGAGCTAAAAATGACTATAAATACACATATGGTGGGTGAGCCCTGTGATGAATGGCAAGAGCCTTGCCTTTGGAACCCTTGAGGGGCAATCTAATGAAAAAGTGTTTTTAGCAGTGCCATAAATGAGTATAATTGTACACATATGGGCATGCCCTGCCACCCTTGCCTTTGGAAACCTTGGACTTCTCTATCAGTACTTTGGGGCTCATGTTTTGAATTTGGGATGAAGAGTGTCTTGACAGCAGTAGTGTAGAAATTGGGGGTTGGGAACAAGGTTGAGAGAGATTTGGCAACAGGATAAAGAATGCCTGTTGAACAGGGCCATGAGTTGGCCTTGAGTTTGCCTTGTGGTGAGGGACCTTGTTTGCAAGGTTGCCATCCATCTGTCACACTGAATCTGAATATCATTTTTAGAGCATGAAATGGTAGTCATTCACCCATATGACTGCCCTCAGAAGCTCTGCTGCAGGCCAGTCCATGGATAACATAGCTGAGAACCTAAAAATCTGTCATTCTCACTCTGACTATAGTATAAATAAGGCCTCAAACTTGCAAACTCCCTTCACCTATAGTGTAGCTGAGAACAATAGGCAGGCAGAGGTTTACTCTACAGTGTTACAACTTTCATTACACAAACCATAATACATATGCTTCTCTTTGACATCTGGACATTTACACATTCTCTATTTCCCTTTCCTTCATCAACATATATTTAACACATAGTTACATGAATACCCAGTTGTATTAGTAATTACATGTATGGACACATAGGTACACATATCATATATACAGCAGACATGTAGTACTATTTGTAGTATGTAAGGCTCTGGATTGGTTAGCTCCTCAGCTTGACCTGGTTAATCTACTGTGTCAAATCCTCATTTGAATGATCCTCTTGACTTCTGAACTTGGACTTGTCTAATAAACCTGAGCTTCCAATTCTCAGGTTTACTTGTCACTACATCATTGGCACAAGTAATGTAACACACAAGGCTGCTGTGGCTAATCTGTGATGACCTATGGCAGCCTGATTCCAGTAAGTACAATGGTTCACCCCATATTTATTTCATTATTACTCACATTTGGTCATTCCCCAGGCATCAAGCTAGCATTCATACTACTCAAACTACCTGCAACCCTCCAATTGAATCCAGGTGACCTAGCTACTAGTGTTGCTATCCCTGTACTTGTCTGATGATCTTGCATGTCCTCTGCAATGGATTTAAACAGTGTAGGCTTGCTCAATGCCAATCCAAGCATAGACACAGTGAGGTTTGGATTTGGATTAAGAAGAGAAGGTGTTCTAGATGTAAGGGGTGTTTGAATAATTGTTAATGAATGCATGGGACAAGAATGAGATACAATGGGTGGTTTGGAAATGTCCTTTTGGAGTTTGAGAGTGACTTGGTTGCAGATATTGTTAGTGGGGGTTACTGTTTCTGATTTGGATATTTCAGGCAAAGAAGGATTCTTGCTTTGGGTGGTAAAACTCCTGTGAGAGGTCCTGGATTCACCAGTCAGGCCCTTCAAAATGCTTGTGCATAGAATACTTTTGCTCTGTCTCTAATGATTACCTAGCCTTGCAACATTTTACGAACTATGAGTATGGAGCTAAGTGTCAGGAGTGCAAGAATTTTATACAATGCAGCTTTCCATATTTTACTCTGGCAGAACTAAATAGAGAAGCAGATGAGCTATATGATGTTTTAAATGAGCTTTTGAAGAAAGATGGAAAGCATCAATTGAGACATGGAAAGTTGAATAAATAGAGAGTGAAAATGTTGAATATCATATATGAATAGGGAAACAGACACCAGGAAATATGGAGAGGTTGTAGCACCTATGTGGCAAGTGATATCCATAGGAACAAGTTGAAAACCATGCTTCCCAAGACCCAAAAAAATGACAGCTAGTTGAATTTGTACATCAGAATAATCATTATAATAGACTCATGATGAAGTATACCATGCAGAGTATAGCTGGTTTCATAGTGTAGTATTTTTTGACAGAGATTGGGAATGTTGGCCATATTTTGCTTTCCATTGGGTCTGTACCAAGAGTCAGTAGAGATCTATTGTGACACTCTGTGGAAACACTCACTTGCTAAGAGTCAGAATCAAGTCCAGGACAGTCAGCATGGATCTGTTGTGACACTCTGTGGAAACACACACTTGCTGAGAGTCAGAATCAAGTCCAGGACAGTCAGTATGGATCTATTGTGACACTGTGTGGAGACACACACTTCCTGGGAGTCAGAATCAAGTCCAGGACAGTCAGTATGGATCTATTGTGAGACTCTGTGGAAGCACACACAAACTGAGAGTTGGAATCAAGTCCAGAACAGTCAGCAAGGATCTATTGTGACACTTTGTGGAAACACACACTCTCTGAGAGTCAGAATCAAGTTCAGGACAGTCAGCAGAGATCTATTGTGACACTGTGGAAACACGCACTCCCTGAGAGTCAGAATTAAGTCCAAGACAGTCAGAAAGGATCTATTGTGACACTCTATGGAAA
Source organism: Moniliophthora roreri (assembly GCA_001466705.2). NCBI lineage: Eukaryota > Fungi > Basidiomycota > Agaricomycetes > Agaricales > Marasmiaceae > Moniliophthora > Moniliophthora roreri. Next base: position 812,630 of record LATX02000176.1, read on the forward strand.
CACGCACAATCTGAGAGTCAGAATCAAGTCCAGGACAGTCAGCATGAGTCTATTGTAACACTCTGTGGAAACACACACCAGCTGAGAGTTAGAATCAAGTCCAGGTCAGTCAGCAGAGATCCATTGTGACACTCTGTGGAAACACACACATTCTGAGAGTCAGAATCAAGACCAGGTCAGTCAGCAGAGATCTATTGTGACACTCTATGGAAACACACACTGCCTGAGAGTCAGAATCAAGTCCAGAACAGTCAGCAGAGATCTATTGTGACACTGTGGAAATACACACAACCTAAGAGTCAGAATCCAGTCCAGGACAGTCAGCATGGATCTATTGTGACACTCTGTGGAAACACTCACACTCTGAGAGCCAGAATCCAGTCCAGGACAGTCAGCATGGATCTATTGTAATACTCTGTAGAAACACACACTTGCTGAGAGTCAGAATCAAGTTTAAGACAGTCAGCAGAGATCTATTGTGACAGTCTGTAGAAACACGCACTCGCTAAGAGTCAGAATCAAGTCCAAAACAATCAGCAAGGACCTATTACACTCTGTGGAAACATGCACTGGCTAAGAGTCAGAATCAAGTCCAGGTCAGTCAGCATGAATCTATTGTGACAGTCTGTAGAAACACGCACTCGCTGAGTGTCAGAATCAAGTCCAGGACAGTCAGCAGAGATCTATTGTGGCACTCTGTAGAAACACACACTTCCTGAAAGTCAGAATCAAATCCAGGAGAGTTAGCAAGAATCTGTTGTGATATTCTGTAGAAGCACACACATCCTGAGAGTCAGAATCCAGTCCAGAACAGTCAGCAAGAATCTGTTGTGACACTCTGTGGAAACACGCACTGGCTGAGAGTCAGAATCAAGTCCAAGACAGTCAGCATGGATCTGTTGTGACACTCTGTGGAACCACGCACTAGCTGAGAGTCAGAATCAAGTCCAAGACAGTCAGCATGGATTTGTTGTGACACTCTGTAGAAACACGCACTCCCTGAGAGTTGGAACCAAGTCCAGGACAGTCAGCATGGATCTATTGTGACACTCTGTGGAAACACACACTCGCTGAGAGTCAAGATCAAGTCCAAGACAGTCAGAATGGATCTATTGTGACACTCTGTGGAAACACGCACTCGCTGAGAGTCAGAATCAAGTCCAGAGCAGTCAGCAGAGATTCCTTGTAACACTCTGTGGAAACACTCACTTGCTGAGAGTCAGAATCAAGACCAGGACAGTCAGTAGTAGTTTGTAATCAAGGTATAATAAAAATAACTGACTGTCTAGTGATTCAAAACAAGTTAACATCTAATTTCAAGATGTAAAACCTTGCCTTACTTGTATTATGTGAATATTGCGCAAGGCACTTGTGTTCCTATTCTTGTTTTGCCTCTTATTTTCTCTGACCATACTCAAACCCCCCTCTTCAAATGCTTGAAATCTTCCAGAGCATTCTTGGTTAGAACTGAAACAATTTTAGCAAAGAAATACCCCTGGTCAAAATTACCAAAACCTACCAATCCCTGGCTGCATTTACTCTGTAGTCCTGAATACCATTCCATGTATTGCAAACAGGACATCTGTATCCTAAAAAAAAATCCTTCTCCTTCTCCTGCCTCAGGATGGCACTCATTACAATTTTTGTCCCAGGTTCCAATTGTAACCATTGTTCCTCTCCACTTCCAAGCATAACAACCTGTCTGTTGTTATTAGCAATAGACAGGCTATACTGACCTTGTTTGACAAAGTCAAGCAACATGCCACTGATTCTCTCATCCCCCTCTTCTGGAGATAGGAATAAATTCTCCAGATGACGATGCATAGACTAAAATTAATTATATCAGTTTTATGAATGTAAGATGTAGTGTTAAAATATCCACATACCTCTTGCTGTAGGAGAAGGCCAGCAGGGAATGGAAAGCTTCGACCTGCTGCATCAATGATAGTGACTGTGGCTGCTATTGGAGATTTGCTCATCATTTGTTTGATTTCCATGGTTGATAGTATCTGTTTTCTGGTCAGCACACACTATGCAAGAAACTTTGAAGTATGAATAGTAGCCTACACCATATCGATTCAATGCTCTATCCATCCGATTTTGAATCATTTGCAGGGTTTGAGAAACTTTCTCAGGTGCAAAATTGCTGCTCTGTTTTCTTTGCAACTGATCCAAGAGACGGTATAATGACAACAACTCTCTGTCATTGGTCAATGTTGTAGACATTACTCTTTCCATAGAACTACACCAACTTACTCATGTACTCGGTCTCGATTTTTGTCTAGCACAGCCACTGGTACATCTTCAATCTGGCATATGAGATCACGAAGGTCCCATGTCAACAGGAGTATCTCCTCATTATTGTCACTAATTTGCTGGAATCGGCTTTGCAGTCAATTGCCTTGGAAAAAGTTATAATGGTTGCTCACATCAATCACAGTCAAAACTTCCAAAATGGCACCAATTGTGCCCTTTATAATTGGTCCAACCACAGGAACAGCTTCTCCAGCTGCAGCAACAACCTTTGAGACAGTCTTTACACTCTCGGAAATAGCCTCATTATTTGTGATACCAGACGGTAGATGTGGACTGATGGTCGGTACCGTGACATCTTTAACAGCACTACCTGACGTAGACTGGGAAGTTGCTGGTTGGACAGATGGCCTGGAAATATGTAAGTTCTCTACTGCAATGAGATTGGATGGCAAATTACAATTTGGTAGCTCCTTCTGGGGCAGTCGTAGCGTTTGTAAATGTAGATGTTGGTGTGGCTGGCGATCTGGTGAAAAGTAAGTCCCTGACAGCGATACAAGTGACTGAGAACGCACGTGTCGGATGGGGACTTCTTGCGGCGGTTGAGCTTCCCTTTCAGATTCTTCTCGAACCAATCCATGAATTTGAAGCCCATATCTGGCACGTAGAAGTGTATCTCGATGGCGATAGTGTTGAAGAGGTTGGGAGGTGGGGAGTTAACAGGGGGGAAGATCTGGCAACGGGTCACTGACCAGCTGTTGATTCGGCCACACGTTTGTCTTGAGGCAGCAGCTCTTCACAAGGTTGTCATCCACCTGTCAGGTCAAATTACACCACATTAGGAAGCATCTCAGCTATCGACGTGTTTTGATTCGTCCCCAAATCACTGGTCCGAAGTATTCCCTATACTTGATGCCGTTGTTGCGAAAGGATCGGAAACGATTTGGCAGGCGTCATAAAACGAGTTTGGGCGCGCGCAAGTATTTAGCAGGTATTTAGCATGTCGAACGTGAGTACCGATGTGTGAGATGGCTACACCTATTCTACACTGTCATGGCCGCGATAGCCTAAAAGGAAAGTAGCGTCCCATGTTCAATGTTATGATAACCGTGGGCCTCTAGTCGATTGAGCAGGAGTATGCAATGTATAATCCCGACGAACGCTCTTTGAATGGAATCACATTTCCTTATTCGTTCAAACGACATCCCAGTTGTTGATGATTCATATTTGATGAGTCATCTCTCTTTTGGACCGTCACTGTCTCTAGCCCAACATCGCTTTTCATTGCTCTCATCTCAGAAAGACAGCTATCACACACAACCAGATGTCGGGGTGCGTTGGTCGGTCGTTGGAACAATGTAGGTATCTCTTTTTACATTCAAGTCCCCAAAACTGACGATATTTCTCCTTCTCCAGATATCCAACTTATCAGAACATTCACCCTGAAGTCAAGACGCTGAAGAGCAATCGGATCATGGTAATCTCGACAAAGTAGAGAGAATGGGGCACCGGTAGAGGTATGTTACATGTCACCGTTTCTGTTTTCCTCCAGCGTAGACCTGCCCCGAGGCTCACTACCACGATGACCCTAGATCTTGTATCACCAAAAGACAACGTTTACACGTACCTTCCTCTTCGGATCCAAATCAACTCTCCAAGTCACCTCTTCGCTAAACCCATAACCACGTTTATGACACCATTCTGCATTCACCACATGCCTGTTCGTTTGCTTCGGACAGCTGGTATCGCCTATCCTGGCTGTAACGCACTCCTCACACCATCATCTCCTTCCGTCCAATTGTACATTCTGGGTCGTGTTCACAGAGAGATTCCGCAATTAGAACCATGGCGCCTCTAGTTCTCACGGAGATGGGGATGTAGCGGGGCCGACTGGATAACACCAGATCGCCTTACTGGAAGACGGCAAAGGAAATAGCTTTGGCGGTATTCTTTGCGCCTTTCCCAAGGCTTAGGCCCCCGCTTCGTGTATTCGCTTCTGAAGGTCTGGAGAAACATTGCTTTTCGGGCACTCATTCATATCCTGATCTCATTCACGTTCAAAACGACGTCGAAACGCGTTAGTTGATCATTGGAAAAGCGTAGATATCCCATTCCTACATTCCATTTCCCAAAACAGACAACGCCTTTCTATCTAGCTCATGCAAAGATTCACTTGGAATTCAACATGCTGGGGAGTTCTTCAAAGGCTATATAGTCATGACAACGAAGCAGAGTGAGAGAATAACGCGAAGAAATTGGGGCATTGGCAGAGGTATGTGACTATCCTACACCACGTTGTCATATTCAGCTCGAATCTCACCTCCGTGATGTCTGCAGATCCTTCTATCATGTCCAGCGACTAAAACGAATACGTCTACGTGTACCACTCATCCCGGATCCCAATCGACCTCTCTGAGCCACCCCCTTGCAGAAATCGCAGCCGCGTCTTTGACACTCCTTCATATTCACCGCATGCCCCTTGTTTCGTTCTGGAACCACCAAGATCGAATCGGTACCGCCTCCCCTGATCGCGCCGCACTCCGTCTCCCCATCATTTGTCTCCTTTCGCACTCTACGGAATCGTGATCCCCAGGCGATCACGGAGGATATCCGAAAGTAGGATTGGACAACCCTGCAGGGAGATGTTGAAAGTGCCATATTTACGAGGAAGGGGAAGGGGGGAATCACAGATGGCGTTCTTGTGATTGATCTTTGATTCAGACCGTGGTACGGGAACTGTGTTTTGGAGATGAACAATTTTCGTTCAGCTCGAGCAGAGAACGTGGGCGGTAACTTGGCTCAAGCCTTCGCTAGGCCTGTATAGGGCGGTCCAATGATCCATCGAACCTATCGGAACGGAAGCAATCATAATCGAAGCATGGGCTACTACGATGATTTGGAGGTCAGACTTGGGCATGAGAGCAACAGGTACGCTAGGCCCTTCACGTCGGTTCTATTTCATCTAATGACAGCTGCTTTCAGATATAGCTCACTGTACGAAACGAAATCAGTACATCCTTCCTCGCTGCGTCCACGGTTTGTGTTTGAAATGAAACAAACGCCAATCGAAAACCCAAAGTCGCCCTAATGCCTTCGAATAGCACCAAGGTGAGAACTTATGGCTGATCGTCTACGGAACTTTTCTTTTAATTGACTGTATCTCTCCACAGCAATAACCCCATGGTCCGTCGTCCTGGGCAATAAGGACAGAAGTGATTCATCATACACGAGGCGGCGCATACGAACCCACGAAGACAGCATCGAAATTTCAACGTATCCCATGGTCACTTATCGATCAGGCACCATTTCGGACTTGGATAACTCGCACATCCAGTTCTACGGTGACTAGAAATTGTAAGCGGGTCAGGGACAAAAGAAGTAGCTTGGGCTAGGGCACGACGGGAGCGAACTGTACAGCACAAGTACTTCCCATCTCACATCGCTGATATCAATCCTCATTCCATTCATAGCTATTTTCAGTCATACTGCACTGTCTCCAATATCATTACATACATCTATAGGTATACATAACCAGTGCAAACGAATAATTTCAACACCAAAATCTTTGTACGATAGAGAATAATACTGGGAGAATCTCTTATTCGGCAAGTAGCAGTACTGCGTAAACACCAAGTCCATGTAGTCGCTCCAGTACATGTATCGGCTTTGGTACTCGAAGAAGCGCCAGTGTCGAGGCCTTAGGTGCAGATAGTACTCGTGGCATCTCGGGATAAGTACCATCACCCTCCGAAATAGCCGCTCTGGTCTTCTACGCGTTCGTTCGTTCCCTGAGCGGAGGTAACGAGGCGTTGAGTTGAGGTTTATTCCTGACCTAGTGCATCAGCAAAATGGACACCTAAATATAATAAATTATAATGTATTTTGCCAATTTTAGTCCATTGTAATAGATTAAAATCAAGCAATGCTATTACAATACATTAAAATGCATTAAAATGAGACTGGTGTTATTATAATCCATTAAAATACAATAAAATAGGATGGTATTATTATAGTACATTAAAATGCAATAAAATGGGATGGTATTATTATAGTGTATTAAAATGCAATAAAATGAGACAGAGTTATTATAATGTAGTAAAATAGATTGTAACAGAGGCAATCAAAACAGTGCATTTTTATGCCTTCCAGAGGACAGGGAGAGGACTCTATAAAGTGAAGGGAAGCTTTTGGTTGGGGATTTGATCAATAGAAACAGCAAGGGGGTGGAGATAGGTCTTTTGAGTAAGAGGATATATTGCACTATGTGTGGTGGTAAGTATATGGCACTATGGTACAGTGGTCTTGAGCACCCCACGGCTGCCAAGGTTGCTGACTAATCCACCTTGAGGTCAAGGGTTCGACTCATGGGGGTTGCAACAAATAAATATTATTTCTTTTTGTCCCCGACCCCCAGGTGGGGCCGATGCATTATAATGGCTGAAATACATTATAATAGCCAAAATACATTATAATAGCCAGAATACATTATAACCATTTTGCTTCATTTTAATCCATTAAAATAAAGGAACAACAATTATATTACATTAAAATACACTATAATGATTATAATGTATTTTGGCCATTATAATGTATTTCACTCATTTTATTCCAATATATTTAGGTGTCCATTTTGCTGATGTGCGCCTCGAGTAGTACTATAGCACTTCCTTTCGCCGCTAAGGGTATTCGTGTTCGTGCCCATCTTTATATCTTGATCATGCCCTTGTTCTCCGATATCGAAAACACCTCTGGTTCAACGTTTGCGGGATGCTTTCCTGGGGCTACCGGCAACATCAGTCTGATTGCGAAGTGGTTCTGGCAAAATCGTTCTCCCATATGAATGGTTGTGACTGCTTCTGTCCAGCCGAGGGCTGAACCATCAGTTCTGATACAGAAGCTGCCTACCTAGATGGGACTCCACCCATACAGAGGCCGGTCATGCTGTAGTAGTTCGTGTCGGCCTCGGTAGTACTCGAAGAAGCACCGGTTCCGAGAGTTTAGACTTTTAGCCTCCGAGGAAGCTCCACCGCCTGCACCCCCTCATACTGCAGCTGCTCTGATCTTCGACACAATCAGCGCACGCGACGCGGTGTCTTCAAGTTTCCTTTGCTTCCCCAACGGAGGTAATGGTGCTAATAAGACCGTTCGTCCTGAACCCAGCCCCGTACCCTCAATACCTTTGCCAGAGGTACCTTCCACGCTTGTTTTCGTGCTCGCGATTGTGCTCCCGCTCGCGTGTCGCTCCCACCTTCCAACGTGAATAACAGCTCCAAACTTGGCATCGCTGAGCTTCTTTCCATGTAAGGTCTGATCGAAGGCTGTTCTAGCAAAACTGTTCTCCCATGCCCTTCTGTCCAACCCTCGGGCGCTCAGGATCCAGGGGGGAGGGAAATTTTTTTTTTGTACATGGGGTCGAATTTTTTTTTAAGGACCGTCGCGGTGAACCAACCAACCACTGACTACCATATATGGAAGGTAGCTCACATGACATCACCTTTTTGGAAGGCGCTAAGTACCAAGCGCCTGACTAGCGCTGGTCCTCTTCCCCCTTCGCATTAGCTAGGTTCAGCGAAGTGCGAGCACAATATACTGAAGTCTGCAGTAGAATGTTTTAAACTGTCTGTAAGGTTCATCTACATTATATTCTAGGTACAGGAGCCCAAGCAAGCGACTGCAAATCTCTAGGGATTGATATTTGCAAAGATCTAAGGGGTGTAAGTTGGTTCACGAAGGCACATAATGTAACTCTATTATGGAGAACTCCCAGTCCTATACAGCCGAACTACCACAAACCCTTAAAATACCTGTGAGTGAGCCCCAAGGACCATGGGTGGGCAGGAAACTGATCTGGACCAGCATCCAAAAGGCATATAGGAGCAAATTTGAGTCTTTCTGCTATGAATGTGGTCATGAAAGAACCTTTGGTTACTGAGAAAGTGTTCAAAGTTCGGAAAAAAATTGGCTCAAGAAAATTTTTTAAGCCGGCCATCGGGCAACCAACCAACCGTCCCGGTGTTCCGGAACCACGGCCCGCCTCCCCCTTGCCGCTTCGGAACAGACACACCGTCTAGCGCTATCTGGACTGATGATCTTATCTTCGCTCTTTCCTCTTGACCGCCGACTGACTGGAACGGAGAAGACAGTCCATCTGAGACTGGCTTGCCCGCACGCAAAAACAACATTCTAGACATTCTACATTGCTTCTCAATAAACAAAACTCCTATTCCGCAGGCGACTTCCCAAGTATAAAACTCAGTGTATACTCCAACTCAATGTTCATCACCAACATCTCCTCTACAAATCTACCATCATTTTCCAGCTATGTTGTTCTATGCCTTCTGGACCCTCGTTCTCTCCACTCTTCCTGTAATCAGAGCTTGCACCCCCTCATTCAAAGACGGAATCCAATTCCAGCTAGTTGATGAAAATCGCAAGGCCATCACCACCGACGGAAAGGCGAACTCGCCTCCTCTCAAATTGCAGATTGCGGGAGGTACATTTGCCCCTGAGGGCGGATTCATCCTTGTGTAATTTCTTTCGGTCTATGCAGTGTATCGTCTCATGCCTTGTCCAGCAATACAAACAGGGGCGCAAATTCAGCTANGCTTCTGTCCAGCCGAGGGCTGAACCATCAGTTCTGATACAGAAGCTGCCTACCTAGATGGGACTCCACCCATACAGAGGCCGGTCATGCTGTAGTAGTTCGTGTCGGCCTCGGTAGTACTCGAAGAAGCACCGGTTCCGAGAGTTTAGACTTTTAGCCTCCGAGGAAGCTCCACCGCCTGCACCCCCTCATACTGCAGCTGCTCTGATCTTCGACACAATCAGCGCACGCGACGCGGTGTCTTCAAGTTTCCTTTGCTTCCCCAACGGAGGTAATGGTGCTAATAAGACCGTTCGTCCTGAACCCAGCCCCGTACCCTCAATACCTTTGCCAGAGGTACCTTCCACGCTTGTTTTCGTGCTCGCGATTGTGCTCCCGCTCGCGTGTCGCTCCCACCTTCCAACGTGAATAACAGCTCCAAACTTGGCATCGCTGAGCTTCTTTCCATGTAAGGTCTGATCGAAGGCTGTTCTAGCAAAACTGTTCTCCCATGCCCTTCTGTCCAACCCTCGGGCGCTCAGGATCCAGGGGGGAGGGAAATTTTTTTTTTGTACATGGGGTCGAATTTTTTTTTAAGGACCGTCGCGGTGAACCAACCAACCACTGACTACCATATACGGAAGGTAGTTCACATGACGTCACCTTTTTGGAAGGTGCTAAGTAGCAAGCGCCTGACTAGCGCTGGTCCTCTTCCCCCTTCACATTAGCTAGGTTCAGCGAGGTGCGAGCACAATATACCGAAATCTGCAGTAGGATGTTTCAAACTGTTTGTAAGGTTCATCTACATTATATTCTAGGTACAGGAGCCCAAGCAAGCAACTGCAAATCTCTAGAGATTGATATCTGCTAAGATCTAAGGATAGTATGTGTATCCAGGCTGTAAGCTGGTCCAAGAAGGCGTATAATGTAACCCTATTATGGAGAACTCCCAGTCCTATACAGCCGAACCACCACAAACCCTTAAAATACCTGTGAGTGAGCCCCAAGGACCATGGGTGGGCAGGAAACTGATCTGGACCAGCATCCAAAAGCACCTGCAAAAAGTACATTACATTATAATATCCTTACAACAGGATTATAAAGGTTACAACATATGATAATAAATCCAGCTAGATTTTAAGTGTATTGTAGCCTAGTTGCAATATATTGAAGTATTTTAACTGCCTTACAACCCCATTACAACTACATTACAACTGTCTGGAAGGATTATTTGACATTATAGCCACATTACAACTACATTACAACCCACATAGAGTCATTACAACAAGTTAAAACCCCAGTACATGCACATTATAACACAATTTCAAATATAAGTAAAGTTCTTAGTGCAACAGCATATAAAAACCTATGCAACATGACAATGTAACAAGGCTTTATTATTAGATACACCTATTTATGTTTATAATGAAACTGATTTTTAATCAATAAATGATAAGCTGGTGTGGGTAGAATAAAATGTTTTGGAGATAGGTCTTTTAGTAAAAGGGTATAATGCACTGTGTGTGGTTATAGTTATGTGGCACAGTGGTACAGTGGTTCTGAGCACCCAGCAGCTACTGGGCTGCTGACTAATCTACTATAAGGTTGTGGGTTCAACTCAGAGGTTGCAATGAATGGATTTTTATTTCTTTTTGTCTCCGATCTGAATAGTCAAAATACATTATAACAGCTAAATACACTTCAATACATTTTAATAGTGATTCTGATAAGGATTTGGTATCTATCTACTGTCCAGTAGGGTTGTAATGTAGTTGTAACATTATCTTTAGGTTGTAATGGCATTGCAACTTATCATAATTATTATGGGACTTGTAATTATTATGGTATGTTACAACTACATTATAACTAGGTTACCATATCTGACTTGGCATATAACAGGGTTGCTAATGGTTATGGAACTCATAATGCATTATGAGGGTTATAACCCTATTATAATGCTATGTACTTTTTGCAGGTGAGGCATATAGGAGCAACTTTGAGTCTTTCTGCTACAAAAGTGGTCACAAAAGAAGCTTTGGTTACTGAGAAAGTGTTCAAAGTTCAAAAAAAAATTGGCTCAAGAAAATTTTTTAAGCTGGCCATTGGGCAACCAACCAACCATCCCAGTGTTCCAGAACCATGGCCCACCTCCCCCCTGTCAGGATCCAAAGTCGAGGATTGAATCATCGATCCTGATACAGAAAAGAGGTAGTAAGTAGATGGGTAGCATTATAGCTAATAGTGTAGGCAGATGTGTGGCCGAGAGATGGGAATCATCTGGTGTTGATGTGCATGGGTGGAGATGTTGGTTAGTTGGTGGAGGTATGTGGGGGTACAGGCTTGGCTCTGTCTTCTGGCATTGAGTAGGGAATCACAGTTGCTCGGTNATTGAAATATTTTAACTGCCTTACAACCCCATTACAACTACATTACAACTGTCTGGAAGGATTATTTGACATTATAGCCACATTACAACCACATTACAACCCACATAGAGTCATTACAACAAGTTAAAACCCCAGTACATGCACATTATAACACAATTTCAAATATAAGTAAAGTTCTTAGTGCAACAGCATATAAAAACCCATGCAACATGACAATGTAACAAGGCTTTATTATTAGATACACCTATTTATGTTTATAATGAAACTGATTTTTAAATGATAAGCCAGTGTGGGTAGAATAAAATGTTTTGGAGGTCTTTTAGTAAAAGGGTATAATGCACTGTGTATGTTTATAGTTATGTGGCACAGTGGTTCTGAGCACCCAGCGGCTACCAGGCTGCTGACTAATCTACCATAAGGTTGTGGGTTCGACTCAGAGGTTGCAATGAATGGATTTTTATTTCTTTTTGTCTCCGATCCGAATAGTCAAAATACATTATAACAGCTAAATACACTTCAATACATTTTAATAGTGATTCTGATAAGGATTTGGTATCTATCTACTGTCCAGTAGGGTTGTAATGTAGTTGTAACATTATCTTTAGGTTGTAATGGCATTGCAACTTATCATAATTATTATGGGACTTGTAATTATTATGGTATGTTACAACTACATTATAACTAGGTTACCATATCTGACTTGGCATATAACAGGGTTGCTAATGGTTATGGAACTCATAATGCATTATGAGGGTTATAACCCTATTATAATGCTACGTACTTTTTGCAGGTGAAGCTAACAGGGAGGCTGTGGCTGGCCTCAAGGCAAAAGAGAAGGGAAAGAAGGGAAAGAAGTGCAAAGCAAAGGTGTGTCATTAATTTTCTAATACATGTAGTTGTGCTCATGGACTTGATATCTAGAATCCAGACTCTGAGAAGTACAAGACAGCTCTATTGAGGCATAAACTCTATACTTTGGGCTGCATGTATGTCAATTACTGTGGAACCAAGACTGTGAGTACAAGTACTTCTTTCATCCAGACAGCAAGTGAGTGGCTAATGGGTACACTAGGTTACGGAAAAGGATGGTTCAGCCTATCGTCAACTCACCACCCAAAAGGCATGAATTTGTAAGTGCTGTTAAGCATAGTCATGCTGCTCAGCCCAATGGAGGTATCAAGATACCACTGGACATGAAGTTCCCAGAAATTGAAAAGTGTATTCAGAAACTTGTTCCTGGCCCATTTGAATACTGGGACACTCATTGCAAAAAAAAAGATATTTCTCCTTATGTTTTTGCAATGGTCAAGCAGAAAAAGTTTGCAGTCTGTCAGGACCTGACTGAGCCAGACATGCCAGAGTTCAAGACTATCACAAAAGGGAATTCTGGCACTGGATATGACAACAATTGTCTGTTTATCTGTAAGTTTTTTAATTGGAATTCTTATTCAGATCACTGACACACATGGGCCTTAGTGAGTCGAAAATGTATTCCCAATGATGTTATCAAAACCTAGAAGGTCTCAAGTGCACTCAAGTTCATCAATGACAACAAGAGCAGTATGCAGTATTCCCTTTTGAGCTTCTGTTATCTGATTGATTTCTATAGACAGCACTAAGGAGACTACCCAAACTCATAGTCAATACAAGTCAGACAATGGAGAACCTAGCTCTGACTCAGATGGGACTGATTACAGTGACAACTCAAGTATTCCTGGAAAGGGAAAGGCCAAAGGTATGTTTATAGATGATATTGCCTGAGTCTCAGTGTTAACATGTTCATAGTTTTAACAGCAGTTGTCACTCTGAAGTATTGTTGAAGGGCACTCAGCACTAGCTCCAATGATAGCAAGGCCCATGGTGAGTCATTAAACATTTCATGGAAGGCCTTGACTAATATTTCTGTCCTAGAGCGTACTCTTTGACCTAAGAAGAAGGCTAGGTTGTCCTCTACAGCCACAAAGCAGAAGTTGGGCTCATCAAGTGAGATTGAGTGGGCTGATGCTTTGATGCCTGGTGTCAATGGATCTGGGCCATCATTCTCATTCTTGTTCCTTCCAGAGACTCCACCACTGAACCAGAAAGCCCTGCTCCAAGTGGACCCAGTTTATTCAGACTCTCAACCTGAAGGTAATCCATATGCTGGACTGCTGGCCCTAGACTTTTGATCTCACGACACTCAGTGTTGGCTTCAGACAGTTTCTTGAATAGACTATTTCTTGATTGCAACACTACATGCTACTCATACTTACTACCACACCTTTCTTGATCACCTGTTTAGGCACTAATTATTGATATATCTCTCATTTGTTATGATACACTTGTGGAACTACCTTATTTCATTGTCTATGCACTACACTGCACAAAACTTCACATGTTTATGGCATTTGCATGTGTGTGTGCATGCACTGCATACTTCTTTGGTGCATAGAATAGACATATGGTTCAATCTACAAACCATGTTCCATCATATAGTTCATCATCTCAAGACCTTGCACCCATTTCTCTGCTTTCAGTTGCCAGACATAATCTGGTAGATCTACTCTCAGCTTCTGAATCCCCTTCCCTGACTGCAAAACCTCATATGAGGGATATTTGTTGTCCTCCCACTCTTCTGGTTGCATCCCATACCCATTAGGAATTACTCTGTTGGCCTGAAGCTGTGCAAGTGCCTGTTTGAAGAGCAACAGTTGGTTTTTGTTATTGTGGAATGGCCCTGGGTATCTTGGGACATGAACACACTCCATCATCTGATCAAGCCCATCCAGAATCTTGCATGCAGATGATGGCAAGTCTCTCAGTTCCTCATCATCTGAGTCACCTGTCTCTGAGGCTTCACTCAACACATCTGAAAATTCTTTGTCACTGAGCATACTAGCACCTGTCTGATTATGTGGGTGAGGACGATGTTCTGTGTCTGCACCATAGTGCTGTGATATCTTGTCAGCAGATAACTCTGCACAGTCATCAATATAAACACTTCCAGTGGTCATACCAAGGAAGTGCATATTCTGAGGGGTATTCAGTTACAATTAGTGTATGTGGTAAGATGGTAGAAATCTCACATTCAGACTCATATTATGGCCTTCTCCTGAAATTGGATGAGAATTCCATTCCTTCTGAAAGGTTTCACAGTCCTGATTGATTTTGTCCAGAAAAAGGTAATGTAGTAGCCAGATGTGGTAAGGATTTGATCTTTCAAGGCAATGGAGTGCCTCCAGGCAGAAGAAAAAGGCTCACCATGGTCAAGCAAACCACTGCCTGACTTCAACCCACATTCGCTCAATATGAGTATTATGCATGGAACTAGAGAGGGAGTTAGGATCTGACCACAGAATATTTACTGAAACACATGAGCCAAAGATAAATGAGCCTTGATTGCAACCTCTTTTCACTATTATATAAATGGCAACCAGCTTATTCTCAGTGCTATAATCACCTCAAACACATGACAGCATTTCAAACTCCTTTACTGCCTCAAGAAATAGGTGTAAAACAGTGCTCACACAGTTATCTGTATGGACTCGCATACCCACAACCTGTATTATTTCTGATCAGTATAGCTGGAGGTATTACTGCAAAACATGTCAATATACATCGCATCCATGTCCATCAACAATCCCATGAATAACAAAACCCCATAGAATGAGTTTGTGATGATTATCAATATGCCATAGTGCATTTGGTCGCTTGACATGATATCAATGGCATTCTATCCTCTGATTCCATCTCAGTATTCTTCCCAACCCATCCATACATGCAACAGAGGCAAGGACTCGACTTTGCTGTAGCTTCAACCCATGTTCAGCTCTCAAATGACCAATCAGATAGTGTATCCCAACACCTGGGTTAGATCATTGATAATGCCCAACAAGCCTGTCAAGACACCAATTGGATATTGCTGTATAACTGTAATTGATTCCATAGTTCTGTCAATGTACATGTCACTGATAGAGGTCAAAATTGAACATTGACAGTATAACTCACTTTCATATATTTCTTCAGTGTCAGTGAAGGCCAATGGACCTGCCCAACTTAACAACAGTGATAGCTTGCCCGGAATGGAAGGCCTCTCAAAGATATCTCTCATTTGGAACCTTGGCAGGTTGTCTCTGTTTTCCTGTATGTTGGACTTTGACCAGTTCAGGAATCCTGACATTGTAGGTGTCTCTATATGACCCAGTGAGCTGCTTTGTCTTCATATCAAGCATTGTCTATATACCTTTTTTGTGCTACAGATTGTACATTCTTCAACTGAGCAGCCAATGCTCCTAGGGCACAGGTGTTCAAGTGCACCCAGTTTGTTAGTATATTCTCCTGCACTGCAATAGCCTCAAAGCCTTTGAGTATCAGTAATGCATTGGTTACAATGTTATCCAGATGAAGCTTGATTCAGTTTGAGTCAGATTCCTGTTCCAGAACATTGGAGGCATTCTGATAGATAGCTGATAATCTCTTGGCACCCCAAAGTACTTGAGGCGACCAAGAATTGCTGCCAGACAGTGGAAGGGGTTGAAAAGTAGGAAAACCCAACATCTCTCTCTGGAAGATGCTTGTGTGAGCTGTGTTGCAAAATTCATGAAGGAAAAATTTACATAAGTCATCTCATCTCAACCTTGAATTCCATGCCACTCACTGCTTGACTCTTGATTTGCAACTTGATGGACACCAACACACCTCCATCAACTACTGATCATGCTCAGTCAAAACCTCTATTACTGGCAGAAATCCAAATGTGGTGCAGCTTACAGCAACTATTTAAGCTACATGAGATTGAGGCACTTGAGGCTCAGACCATGTCACATAGAGTTGAGAATTTTTGGTTTCCTGATGGAAAAGTGCTTCAGGTCAGTCACAACACTTTGAAAAGAGAGCTGCATTACTCACATAAATCAGATTGGGGACCAAACATTCAAAGTTCATCTATCACTAGTGTTTGAAGACATAGCTGCACTAGAACTGTGGATTGTATATGACAAGTTGGATGTCATTCAACATCTGACACATCCTAGGCAGGGCTCTGAGGCCTATCTGTTGGTTATGGGCACAATGGGTACTGTTACATCCAAAATGGGACTCCAATGGATTTGCTATGCTTACCACAAGTAAGTATCCTGATTTACCTTTGGCAAATCTCACCTCGATTGAAGTAGTACAATCACACGTAAAGCTGAATTCACAAAAGAAAACCTTGTTGATCTGCTCCAAGTGGCCAAATTTTGGGATATAGACCATGCCATTGTGTTCTGCACAAGTAAACTCTTGGATATCATGTCAAGATCACACCCAAGCCACAAGCTGGAGCTCACTCATCTATTTCCAAAGGAATTCAGCTGCTGGATTTCTGAAGCCTTGAATGAATATATTACTATCACACAGACCCCACTGCAGGACATCACTTTAGATGATGCAACAAGAATGGGTTTAGACACTTACCAGCTCATTGTGTGCACTTGAGAGGCTGACTGGTCTTGCTGTGCAGATCTGGCCATGTATGTCCCTCCAATGAATGTCAGCCAATAAGTCAGAGTAGGAGGAAACAAATGCTCACCAAAGAAGCATAAGGAATGCCAGGCTGCATGGGAACATGGATGGTGATATGAAGTTGTCCCTCAGCTTATAAAGTGTAGCCATCCAATGGATTATTCATACTTGATCACCTACATTTACCAACTGGTCAACTTTTGATTGGATAGTGACCCACCAACTGCCTATACAAAGATGAATTATGACTGCTTTAAGGTGGCTTTGAAGAGCTTGGAAAACGGCACAGGTCAGAATGATTTCAGGTGGTTGAAGATCCAAGCAGAGGCTATCTGGCACTTGGGCATCATATATGGCTGTGAGGTCTTGGAAAAGGTCTGACTTGTTGCATTTGAAATGAACCACTAATTACTTGTGTTTCCTGTAATACTGTATATACTGTTACCCATGTCAACAAGATGGGTTTAGTAACGTCAATGAATCAAAAGAGCTGCTGAAACATACCTTTGGGCCCAAATGCCATCAAGTAGTAGGCTCAATATACCATGTAGATCTCTCACTGTTCTCTGTGGCTGCTTGTGTGGTGGATGTTGTGGGTTAAGTTGATCGATATAAATGAGGAACAAAGACATGTAAATAAAAAAAAAAATCTTGGCCATCACCCTTTTTTCTTGTGCTCTGATTTTGACATACTTGGCAAAATGTTCTCATGTGCCATCAAAACTGAATGGAACAATGCTGAAGAGCCATATACAACAAACCACAGCTCTAAGAGATTTTGTTTTTGTATTACACTGTATTAGAATGAGCATGCTATGCAGACCAGAAATTTGTTCAAAAAATCAATATAATATGTTTGCTGAGTGATCCAGATAAGGAATTTAAGTTGGTGGGGTGGAGGAGTGCAAAACGAGATAAGTAATGGTGAGGGATGTTTAAGGAACACTGATGTTGATGTCAGGCAGCAGTGTTGATGGTGGGAGAGGAATGTTGATGGCAGTTGATGGGACAGTGGTAATGGAAATGGCACCAGACAGAAACTACTGAGCTACCACTGAGAAGGGACTTGAAGAAAACAGAGAGACTTACCTCAAAGATATTGAAATTTATGAAAATATTGAGAGGTGATAGTCGCATGTGGCTGAAAACATGAAAAAACCACATCAGCAAAATCTGGAGACAGTTATAACTAGGTACCAACTCTTGAGATTGGTGACAACCTCCCATTAAGGTCACCATCAATTACAGCTGCAACCATAATCGATCTCCAGTGTGATGTAGCACCCGATACCCGGCGCCAACAGTCTCGAGGATTGTGATGAGTTGCTAGAGATATAATGGGTGAGAGATAATACAACACATAGCAGATAATACAACATGTATGGTGTAATATGACAAGCAGCCAATGATATAGCAAGTGACAAGGAATAGCACAAAAGATGGGATTTATAGTGAGTTTCGAGAGTTAAGGCAAGTTTCGGAGGTTATGCTGGGTTACAGAGGGTTATGACTGGTTTTGATCACTATAGCTACTTGTGAGGGATTCAACTGCTTACTAGGCTTCTAACCAAGAATGCACAACATATCATANCCTATGTGACCACATGAGAGACAATAAAAACTGGTAAAGGTCATTAGTACTAAATCATCAAGAGAAGTATGAAGAATGAACCTGATAAGCAGAAGGGTGGCTTATGGATCACCAGCATCCACCAGCATCACATACTGAGAATGCAAGGAGACTTGGTCAAGCTGCAGAAAGAGTAGCTGTCAATTCTCAGGAATGGACTTACAATCTCACACTGACACATCGCAACAGCGCCACTGAAGCAAATGCTTGCTAAGGTACCCTGATGGACATAATGTAAGACTGGTCTTTAAGATCAATGAGACGTACTGACACAATGAGGCAGTTCTGGTGATATTGGTATTGTTGGCCTTGAAGCTGAACCAACTCACAGCATCAATAAGCTGAGTGAAGGTCCTCCAGTGTGCCAGGATGATGATGGAGAGTGTAAATGAGCGATATGATGACTCAGAATCGGGTTCATAGGATAGTAGCATCTGGCAGCTGGATGTGTTTGCATCATATGAGGATTCAGATAATTGCAGGAGACATTGGTTTAGGACAAAACAGTGCAGAAAAAAGGGCATAAGAATCATTAAGAAAATCTGATGTATAAGAACACACCTTCAGCTGATTGTCTGACATTTCTGATCCTGCCATTTGAATCACTTGTTCTGGTTCTGAATTGGCTCTATACAAAATAGGTGTTAGTAAATAGAAGGGTTTGCAATAATCACTAAAAGGATGTGTTCGATGTGTCGATGTACTGCAGGCAGGTGGTAATAGGTGAATATTGAGGCAAAAGGGCATGTGTAGGGGTGGTAATATGCTGATTTTATAAACCTTTCAAATTCTACACATATGAGCATCGTTCAGACGTATTTAAACGGTTGAAATGATAAGAAACATGGAAATAGAAGGACTGATATGAGTCTGAGTAGTCAGTCAAAACCTATATATGCTTGATGGCATGAAGCTATAAGTTAATTGTGCTTACGGTATGCCCCACATGGGTACCAAGTCACTTATAGACTCTCAATATTGTGCATTGAGCCTCCTGAAACCTGTAGAGACCTCTATACAGGGTGTTCAAGAGAGACACACTGGTAGTTGAACATATATATGGTATATCAAGAGGATATTTCACTTTTAAACAATCTTCAATTACTCTCAGAGAGCTCCTTCAAGCTCAGAATGATACCTACAGTATACCAAGAGAAAAGATATGACAATATCTAAGTCAGATATACGATGGAGTATTAGCTCAAGTATATGATCACTCTGCATTCCAAGATGGTGATGCAATGATCCCTCCAAAGATAGGAGAAAGCGATAAGATGGAAATCAGATAGAATCAATAGACCAGAAAAGACACATGAGAGATAAGCATGAGTCAGTCCGATAGGACAGACAGAACAAGAAAATACACAATGACTCCTACAGAAGTTGAGAGTATTTCCAACTATTGAAAAACGGAATAAGGAACTCCTAGACAGTAGCAACAGATTCCAAACCTAGATACCCATATACTGCATAGAGGGCCTAGCTCGAGTCATGCTTCCAATACCTGAGATTGTATTTATTAGTGACCTGCATACCTATATATGGTATGGGATTAGTATTGTGACAAGGGACTGAACCCATATACATTCATTTTGTGATTTTTCCTGTGACCAGTACAATATATACCTATTATTATAATTTTAATGTAGATATTTGTTTCCAGCAGTATATAAGGACAGCCATTTTGTAGGTGGGAGCAAGAGGAATCTGCCCCACCACTATGTGATATTTGTATGTGGCTATTGTTTGTGTAGAGAAATCACATTCAATCGGATTTTCCTCCTCATGTTAGGCCCTAGAGACTCAGAGTAGACCTAGTTGAGATATAAGACTATAAACCAAACTTGATAGTAATGGCAAAGCCAGATATTTGTTCTGTGCTTTAGCAGATAGTCATTTTCAAGTCAAGAGAAGACTTTGTATCAGAAAGTTTTGGTGGCTTTCTGGAGGCAGCTAGTGTTTTGCTAGTGTCAATGCATCTTAGAGAGGGCTTAGGCTATGAGAGTAGAAGTTTTCCTGCTTAAGTGTGTTCTAAATTGAGTAGACACATCTTAGAGAGGGCTCAGGCTACCAGAGTAGAAGTTTTCCGGCTTAAGTGCGTTACAGATCACAACCAAGAGGGTTGTATCCAGTACAAGGGGTACTGTCACTATGTACAAGGTGTTCTTTTAACATGGTATTCTGATTGAGAAAACACTTAATCTTCTTGCAAAGAGAATTTTTATAAAACCATATATAAATTCTAAATTTCAATTGTGTCCTCTCAACAAGAATATGCCTGGAGAATACTAAATTTTCAGCAGCAAAAGATATGGAATTTTCAAATTCTGAGAATTAATAGATAATACAATATATTAGAATAATTTCCATACTGAGAAAACATTAAATTTTCTCTGTTTGAAAATGCTCAGGAAATGCTGATAAGATAAGATAAAAATACCACATTTTCTATTGTGGGAAAGTCAGAGAAAACACTAGGAAAACACTAGGAAAATGAATGTGAAAACACTATATTTTAAAGCAGTTCTTAGATAGTTTTCATATAGTTTTCCTTTCGTATTTAACATGTTTCCTTTGATATAAAATTCAAAATCTTATATTTATTTTCTGAATGTTTTCTCACTATTTTATAAGGCAGAAAATTTAGTATATTTGTAATTAGAAAATTAAAGGATAATTCTATAATTTCATTATCATAAAATAATAAAAAAACATAGACCCTTCTGGAAATTAAAATCCAGAGTATGCTTGCTGTTTTCAATATGTGATGACAACTTGAAACTAATAGAATTTTCTGAGTGTTGTCTGGAAGCAAATATATAGCAGTATTCTGGGTGTATTTCCTTTGTATTAAATAGCATAAAAAGAACACCTTGTACATAGTGTGTAGTCTTTGATTACTTGGGTTATCACTTCAGAGTAGTCTTACCATCGCCTCAGTGCAGTTAGCTGTTGTATTTAGGCTTGATTGAGATAATAGAAATTAGAAAACACACAATAAAAACAAATTATTAAACAAATGTATCCTCGTAGTCTCTACATCGATAAACAAATACATGCTTATTTGGTTCACAAACATCAAATAGAGTCTAAGTGCAGTAACTCTGATCATGCTGAACCACACTCTGCACATCACCATGCCCACACATAGACAATAGTAGAGCAGGATCTGATCAACAGATCAGCTCTTTGTGTAGCACATTCAAGTGGTATTAGCGGGAAGGGGCAAGGGAAGGTGGGGGAGGAGGGGAGATGGTAGTGGGAGGGAAGAAAGAGAAGTTGAGGTGTTTGGAATTCTCAGACGGTCTTTATATGACGATTGAGGGCATGTATGGACCAGTTTAGGGTAGGTCACTGGTTTAGAGTTTTTGGTGTGTGGTTGCCAGGGATGTCCTTTGTGTTTTTGAGGTGTTGAAGGTGTTGAATAGTATTGAAGAGATGATGAGCAAGGCAAAAGAGCTTGATGACATGTGACACATCATAAACTCTGAGGAGTCTGGCATCTGGATCTGATGCTCTGACAACCATCATGTGTCTCACTTGGTCTCCTCCACCATGTCTGATGACATTGACAGCACATACAGTCCAAAATCAAATCAACCATCTCATTACAGGCCAAGAGTTGACTTATAGGACAGTCAGTGCTTGCAAGTGGGAGGGAAGGAGTTCTTGTGGGGTGTATTTACTGTTCAGAAGGTGTCACTGATTGTACCTTCTAGAACTCAATACATTTTATAAGAACTGTCCTGAGACATTGTAACAAAGCTTGGGCATTATATCACTCTCTGACAGTGATAGAGGGATATAACCCATCATGACGGTTACAAGAGGTTATAACCCTGTTTACAACTCTGGCTACACCCAGCATTATGACCCTTTGTAACCGTTGTGAAGGGTTATGACTAGAGTTACATCCACGGTTATAACCCCCATTCACAGTCATGGGGGTTATAACACATGTTGTATTCTCAAGGTACAGTAACGGGGTATTATATATGTGGTTACAACACTAATGGACTCATAGGCAATGTGGATTGGGCATTGTTTCCCCTGCTAACCTGTTATATCATTCTCTGGTTTTTGCTGATGCACTCCTTGATCTTGATCACTACGTTCTCCTCGCTATACTGCACCAATGACCTCAAGAGTGTGTTATTTAATCACATAATATAGTATCTGTCCTTGCTCTTCTCCACCTCTGAACAACGAATGGAGAAAGTTCTTTTGCTGGGCGCATTAACACGTCCTGTCACATGCCTATCACACACTGCCGTGCTTGAAATGCCTCAAAAACAGATGCATGTTCGTCCCCACATGTACACCTCTCCCTGCCTCAAACCAAGAGAGACATTTCTGTTTTGAAGGCCACTGAACAACTTGTACTTATTACTTTCTTGATTTAGACCTTCAGTCTCCAGATAATCTACATGACATCATTAAATAATCTCAAAATTCAAAATCTAATAAGTACAAAGTGTTCTTCGTTTCATTCCTGCAGCATTCCACTCATGAAATGAATATTTTGTTGTGCTCTAAGCTGAGGAGCTCTTGGGACAAGATTTTGGTAGAAGGCAAATATGAACAAACACAGAGGGCCTCATGGGCATTGTGTATCACCAGAGCTTTGTATCTTTGATGCTAGTGCGAGTTGCTGGAGAGCAAGGTGGATGAGTTTGGTGCTTGGTACTCAGTTGAACAGGACGATCATGGACGATCATGGACGACCACACAAATTCCCAGGCCTGAGGCCACCCTGTTGTATGAGCCAAAGTGCCTGGCCCCAGAGACCTTGATCAATGTCTGTCCATAGGGTCAACTTGGATATATCCTAACTCAGCACCACCCATGTATTTTGGTTTCTACACTGCGAAAATGTGCAAGGTAATATTTCAAACCTTCCAACTAGTGTTGCATGGGCTCAGGCCCATCCAAATTGTGAGCTGGGCCTTGGGCTATAAAGAAGGGCTGGCTCAGGCCTGGCTCAGGCTTGGGCTATGGCTCATGAGTACCACAAGTAAAATAGGTTGAATAGGTTGACTACACATTAATACACCTATATCTACATCCCTGGGCTATGAAAGACATGAGGCTTGATACAACATCCATATTGCATCATTGAGTGCAGGTTATTTGGGCACTAAGCATCAGCCTAGCATACTCTGCTTGGAAGAGGTTCAAGAGAGTGAAAGATGGTGGTAGGAATAGAGTTTCTTGACCAAGTCATTGTTAGAGCAGTGCCACAGATCTGTCAACAGCAGCAAATCTTTTTATTCATGAGAATTTTGGCTTCACCTATGATCTCCCAAAGCCACAGCCCACAAAAGTTAGAGCCAGGCCTTGAGCCCTACTCAAGCCCTACAGAAGGCCTGGCTTGGCTCAGGCTCAACTAGGGCTGGCTCAGGCTAGCCCACAGCTCTGGGCCTGAGCCCATGCAACACTACTTCTGACTCATTAGCTACATTCATCATCTCCTTTCTGCCCTTTGAGGCTTCAACACTGGTGACAACACACTTGCAGATGATCTTTACAGTGTTAGTGGTCTGAAGGCCAGCCTTTTTTAATTGGAAGCAGAGCAGAGAAGTCACAGTCACATTTTTTAAGGCTGAAGAAATGGCCAGATTTCATCCAAAAGTCCATCAGACCTTCCAAGGTTTTGCACAAGGGGTGTCAGATTTGAGCAATTCATATACTTGAACACTCACATGGTGAAGTGATTGGTGAGGTGGCATGACCATGCCACTGTATTTGGGTGACATAATCTCACTCTCACTGACAAGCATTCATTGCACAAAATGTCAAAAGGTGCTGATGGGTTACTGGTGGCTAAAATGCCAGAAACTCACCAGTGCCTGGTAATAGGTAGATATAACTGTAGTATAACTCAACTTGATCAGTAATAGAGGCCATGACAACCATATGACTTGTACTCACCAGTTTTGTGTAGGATATAACCCTCTTGTGACCACCACTTTACCTGCCATTACCAGTTAAGGGTAGTTAAGAGTAGTTATGGGGGATATTTTGGGTTTTTGGTGCCAGAGCTATTTTCAGGGGTTTGGATATGTTTACTAGGTTCAACATCACCAAAAACTACAAAGTGTTATAACAGCGCTATAACTGGGATGTAACCCAGTTATACCTGATTATGAGATGTTACAAGGGCATTATATCAGATTATGAGGCGTTATAAGGGTGTTATAACCAAATTATGAGACATTATAATCCCTGGTAGCCTTGTTACATCACCTGTAACCCATTGTAGCGGACTGTCAGTTTTGGTGATGAATATGAGTTACATGGGGTCCCTTTGGGGAGGAAACTCTTGTTGTTGTGACTCTAAGAAATGACGTTTGTGATGTGTCATCATGTGAGTGAAGACCCCCACAATTGTTTGTTTATTTTGTTCAATAATTTTCAAACTCTGTGGATTCTTTCTTTCCTTTGTACTACCACCATCCCTCCCCTTGCTGTCTACACTCACTGTTGCCATCTACCCCTGTTGTCACCATCATCGCTATTAGTCCTCTCTTGCTGTTGCCCACCTTTGCTGTTGTCCACTCTTGCTGTCATCCGGCACCCTCACCCTCTGCCCTCACCTGTCTCTGTCGAGGTCATCAATCCACAGTCAAAGGCATGTCATCATATGCAACAGCACACCAAATCAATGTGCTCATGTCTGTCCAACCATTCATACAGTCTTTTGTTGTGCCATGTGAGTATCTAAGCTCTTGACATGTTGTGTCAGCCTTGTCACTGACTCTGGGTTCCAATATTTGGGTAGCTGACAATGAGTCTGAGTAGTTTCGGTATGTTGTTGCTACTTGTCACATGAGCCAATTCTGACTGTTTCCTTTAGCTATACCTTGATCTTGATCATCTCAATAAACCGTCAACTCCAGTGTATACCAACCACCTGACATTACAAGTTGATGCTTCCTCACTGTCATATCACACTGGATCTTACAACACAACCTCAACTACTAGTAATATTAATATATGCACATACACACACTGAATCAGCTTATGAATAATCCAATACAGGGCCTCATTGAAGACATAATCATTACAAAGACACCAGGCTCATGAGGAGAAACTGGTATGTTCTTTTACTTTACCTTGCAAGACTCTTCTTGATGACTTGCAGTATATCAAGGCCTACAATAAGTTTCAGTGACTATGGCAGGTAAAATTTCATGTCCTATTCACAAACTTCTCATTGATACAGCAACTTTTAGGGCTCCCCTCGAGATTATTGGTGCATATGGTATACCTAAGATAATTGGGTCACTATATAGTTATAAATAACTATGTATTTCATCTTGTTTGTGTGTAGATAGGCATTAATATACTTTTTGGATCAATTATTTTTTGCAAGCCTGATTTGAGAGCAACA